>VMDR010005326.1:0-52454 GCA_007922815.1 Macrotus californicus | reverse complement strand
TAACCCTAAATCCCTAAAGAACGAAATACATTTCTATTTTTTTTAAATAACCCAAATTAAGAGATCTGTACCATAGGTTAAAATGTAAAATGAAAAGCAGTTCTAATAATATTCTTTAAAAAGAATGAATAAACAAGTAGTATTTAAAATATGATTACAAGTGTTATTTAACAAATTTTATTTAAGTATGATAAAGATATATTTCCCATCAGGTTTCTCATCCAACCATGAAACAATATTAGTACGAGCGTTTCCCCAGACTCATTACTATGCATACTTCCCAATGACGAGATCTAAGCAGAAGCCTATGGGATCAGCCCCTGAGATGGAAGGAAATAAAATCTAAAAACAAACAGGCAAATCATGACAAAGAGTATACCCAAAAAATCTCTTCTGGAATTGGGAGGTATTATATAGAGACTATGTTTTTTATCATTTATTTCTTTCATACCCTTGTCTATACTATGCCTTTCCTGAAGAGAATAAAAATAGTCCTATATGCCTCATTTTAATATTATTTTTGATACCTAAAAATATGAGGACTGCATCTAGGGAGTTCAAGCTCTACAGCATTCCAATGGTCATCTCTCCTGGTATTAGGATTTTAATCACTGGCTAGAGATTATAATCATCTAAGGAGTTAAAAAAAAAATCTGCCCAACACCCCTCCAACCCTACCCCCAAACCAATTATGAGAATCCTCAAATGGAGCCCAGTCACTGATAGTTTTTTTAAATCTCCCAAAGTTATTCTAACGTGCAGCAAGGCTTTAAAAGCCACTGGTCTTATGTTAGAATTCTAAGGATTAAAAGCTAAAATATGCTCAATGACACCCTAATGTCACAGCCAGAAGAGGGCAGCAGGGAGCTATATTGGAAAGCCACATATGAAAAAAAATAATGTGCTAATAAGGAGCTGTCCTCAGGGGAGACCCTGCGGAGACTCAAGTGTTCTGGGAGAAGTGCCATGCCTCAGGTGGGAATGAATGAATGGTAAGAAGCCAAGTAGAGATAAGCCAGCAAACAGACTGAGTTGAAGGCAAAAGAGAGCCAGAAAATGTCAAAGAAGTACCTGATCCAAAAAAGAAAAATAAAATAAAATAAATGAAGAGCCCAAGATTAGAGTCACTAGCAAGAAGAAGGTAATTCTCCAGAATAACAAAGCAGAAGACAGAACAGTGTTCTGAAGCCTCCCCCTTCCACAATAACAATCCTGAATGAACTAGAAACCTAGTGTGAAATCTTACGAGGTGGAATTCACAAGAATAAAATAATTTAGCATAAAATAGTCTTTAAAAAATCTTGAACAGCATAATATAAAGAACCAATAGGAGATGTCACAGCGATCCAACAATGAATATTAAAATTGAAATTACAGAACTTACTACCTTCAGCAATGGGTTTATGACTTGACATTCCTCTTCTACAAAATGCTTAGGGAAAAAAAACCTAGATAGTCCAATTCAGGCACTTATCTACAATTATTTATACACTACCTGTACCTTGGCAAAATGATAAAAAAATCACATCTCCTATTTTACAGACTAAGCCCTCTTTTCATTGGCCATTGGGAAACTCAAAACTCTCAAGAGTCTTTGTGTATCAATATTATACTTAACTATCCATCTTGCTTGTGCTCATTTTGCAGTCATCCTGATTTCCTCAGTCATTTCCTTTGTCTTATTCCATCACTGAAAAATGCATAAAATCCTTTTTGAAATGATGCTGAGATTAAGAAAACCAATTAAAATATGACGCAGACTCATCTACCCTTTGCTATCAGATCATGATGTTCCAAGGGGGTCTAGCGTGGTTCACCAGCACAAACCCATCACTATAAAAAAACAGCTCTAAGCACATGGGCATTTGTCATTCTTTGTGTATGAAGGCAATGTAGCTATTACAGCTAATATCTCTACTGCTAACCACATAATAATAAAAACAGTAAGAACTCAATAATTATATCTTTAACACATGACTGGCATTGAACCAACTGTGACTTGTTCATTATTTTTTTTTAATTACAAAGAAAGAATTATTTGGTTAGAGTATTTTAAAAGATATTTTGTAATTAACACATTTTTTTCTGACTTTCTGACAGAAAAAGAAATACAGAAAGATACCCAAAATTTCTCAGGACTTTTTATCTTAAGCTAAAAATTTAGTCTCTACCTTTAGTTTATTCAAAAATAAGTATAGCAAAGCCAATGTGTTCTATAGCCCCACCTTTTTCTAGGGATTGGGGAGTAGAAGGGAATCACACCTTGTTAGAGAAGAAATCAGTGATCAGTGTTTTCCACTCGTAACCCACTTGTAATCACAAGTGCCTAACTGACTACAGCATCCAAGTGAGCTTAATATGCTAACCAATCATACCCTAACTCTACGTCGAGGCTGTTTAAAATGTGCACTGCTAGTTGACTGCTTCTGTAATAACACAGTAAATTTCCACATGCTGAATTATGTTCAAAATTTTGGGGACTAAGAATCATGCTTAATTCCTTTTTGTATCTTTCAGTATTTAGCACAGTGCCACTGCTGATAATACATAGGGATCCGATGAGATCTTTCTTCCTTCTCTTTCACTGTGATATATATCTTACATGCACAATAGTTAATACAGCACATAAAATTAAGTGTACAGAATGTTTATGGAAGAATTATTAATAATTCTCCAAAGAATTATTGATTCCCAGATATCCCTCTACGGATAAATGAACAAATTGTGGTGTATATGAGGTCTGTCCAGAAGGTATCCAGCCACGTAATATGAAAAATAGAGACATCTATTGAAGAAGATACAAGACACAAGAAATACGAAACACTGTACATAGGACAATGACGCCTCAGTCCCCTTCAAAGTAGGCACCTTGGGACCTCATACAGTTCTCCCAATCGCCATTGGCTGTCCCATCATATCTTCCTGAATCTCACTGATGGTCTGAAATCCCTTCCCTTTCAAAGGTGATTTTAGTTTCCAGAAAAGCCAGAAGTTGCATGGCACCAAATCTGGACTGTAGGGGGCTGAGTCACCTGGGCATCTGATGTTTCACCAAAAAAACTCTGCACGAGATTTGTTGCATAAGCAGGCACATTGTCGTGATGAAGCTGCCAATCACCAGTTGTCCATAGCTGCAGCCTTCTGAATCACCCGAAGTTTCCGTGGAGGAATGTTCAAGCTTAATGCAAAATCTGACGCAGATACGTTGCTCTACTCACTCAGTCATTTTGAATACAACAGCCACACAGTACACATGCTCACTCAACGGTGTCAACTGCCCTGCGACTAGTACAGTGAAGTTATCTTTGTTCATGCATGTGCATTCCTTGGCTGCCAGGTTACATCAATGTGGCACAAAACATGCAAACCATTCTCACTATAATAACAATGGCTGGACTTTTTGGACAGACCCCATACATATAATGGCACGTTATTCAGTTCCAAAAAGAAACAAAATACTAATACATGCCACAACCTGGATGAATCTCGGAAACATTATGCTAAATGAAAGAAGACAGGTCACATACTGCATGATTCCTTTTATATGATATATTCAGAATGGGTAAATCCAGAGAGACAAAAATCAGGTATAAGGCTGTAAGAGGACTGTGGGAAACAGATTGAGAAGTGATCACTCAATGGATATAGGGTGATAAAAAAAATCAAAATGACACCTTACAAGGACAAATGGACTTCTGTACATTAACTTTGCATCCTACAACCTCACTGTAATCACTTACTAGTTTCAGGAGACTTTTGGTTGATTCTTTGGGAGTTTCTACATAAACCATCATGCCATTTATAAACAAAGTTTAATTTATTCCTTCCCAACCTGTGTATCTTTTATTTCCTTTTCTTTTCTTTTTCTTTGTCCTATTTCATTTTACTTGTAGGATGATGTAGAACAGGAATGGCCAGAGAGGAAATCATTCTTCTTTCCTGATCTCAACGGGAAAGTCTCTACTTTCTCATCAGTAAGTATGTTTGCTGTAGGTTTTTTTGTAGATGTACTTTATCAAGTTGAGGAAGTATCCCTTGTTTCCTGAGTTTTTATCATATATGGGGATATATTTTGTCAAATCCTATTTCCGCATCTATTAATAAGATCATATAATTTTCTTATTTTTGCCTGTTAATAATAATGGGTTACACTTTTTTAAATGCTGAGCCAGCCTTGCTCACCTGGAATAAATCGCACTCTGTCATGGTACATAATTCTTTTTATATATTTCATTCAATTTGCAAATATTGAAGAGTTTTGCATGTATATTCCTAAGAGATGTTAGTCTGTAGTTTTCCATTGTCATATTGTCTTTAATTTGATATTACAGTAATGCTGGCCTCATAGCATGAGTAAGGAAGTATGACCTCTGCTTCTGTTTTCTAGAAAAGACTATAGATATTAGAGATATTTTTCCTTAAATGTTTAATAAAATCAAGAGCATTTTAAAAAATAAAATTTTCAGGTAAAAATGTGGAGGCAATAGTGGTTGTATATTTTTAGATTCCTAATAGCCTCCAGTCATTGGTTCTAATACTTTAAAAATAGTATCTTTGTGCCCAGGCTGGTGTAGCTCAGTGGATTGAGCTCGGGTCTGCAAACCAAAGGGTCACTGGTTCAATTCCCAGTCCAGGGCACGTGCCTGGGTTGTGGGCCAGGTCTCCAGTAGGGGGTACATGAGAGGCAACCACACATTGATGTTTCTGTCCCTTTCTTCCTTCTCCCCGTCCCCTCTCTAAAAATAAATAAAAAAAAAATTTTAAAGATAAAAAAATAGTATCTTTGTAATCTTTTCAACTTATGAATTTTTAACTCTCTTATTAGTCACTTATTACATTTTTTTTAACGAGAGCTCAAGTAAAGTACCTTGCTCATGATCACAGAGCTAGTATATACAGATTTCTTATCTTAACCCAAGTATATTTAATCCAACATTTGTTCTAGTTCCTCTAGATTTTATTATTAAAACAAGAAAAAATTGGGAGTTAAGGAAAAAAAACAAGTAAAGGGAATGAAAGCGCAGACACCTTTGAAACTCAGCTTTAGGAGCATAATGGGAGGTAATATATCACAATACTGTTTATTCTATTCATTTTGAGAAGACTAACGGAGTGGTTGAGAGTAGGAATGCCCAGGTTTAAATCTTAATTCCATCACTTCTTAAAAGCATGACATGGGGCTCTGTAAAACGGGAGGACTACTTGCCCTTCAAATGTTTCTGTAAGAATTAAATTATCAAATTAAATAGCTAGTCTATGTAAAAAACTTAAGTAAAACTCAGCTATTTTAAAATAACTTACCACTGCTTTTTAAGATAACATTTATTCAAAAGACTCTACATGTTCAGAAATTTGCTCATTACCTAAAAACTTACTTTGTACATGCTAACAATTTGGAGTCCACAACTCTCGTGCTAATTTAGGTTAATATATCCCTCTTCCTAACATAAGGAACAAAATGCGGCAGATCTTTTCACATTACCATCTGTAATTTCAAATGACAAAACTGTAAATGATTTCAATGTTAAATACAATGCATTTTTAACGTCCAAAGATTCAGTAATGAGGAGAAAAGTTCTATTTTACAGTTTCTGAATACACTCCCAAATTCCTTTACTTCAACTAGCAAGGATCTGTATGTAATTAACAAGAAAATGTTACTGAAAGTTAGAGAAAATCACGCAGCAGTATGAATCTTTCTAAATGCAGCATAATTTACAACGGAGATGTATTAAGCACCATAGAGTAAGGTGATATTTTCCTGGTGGGAAAATCTTCTTAAGGGCGCCCTTTAAAGAAGCCAATCATTTCTACTTAAACTTCAGGTTTTCCTTTAAAAAAAAAATCACAACTCAAAACAGGTGAGCAAAAAGTCAGATCACAGAAACTGACTGGAAGTAAAGGCATCACAGGGAGGTAATACAAAGGGGAAAAAAGTTCCGTTCACCATCAGTTCCTTTTGATCAGGTTCACACTGCTCAAAACCAGATTTTAGCAGGAACGTTATTAATATTTTTTCTACAGCCACATGGCCAAATGGGAATACTTGATGGAAATTATCTTCCAGTTAAACATATGCATGCCATGCTATATTTTAAAGAACTGTGAGGGCTTGATTGATTCATTTTCAGTATTCAATCAGATATAGAATACTTCCTTCAAAAATATCCTGGCTTTACCTGCAGGTTCCCTATTGGCCTACTTTCCTCTGAATATGGAACAGCCTAGGAATCAAAAGGAAAAAATAAATTTTAAATCCTGAATTTTCAGAAAAGGAAATTTTTGCTTGCATATTTATTCCTTAAGGCAAAAGATCCACTCTTAGTTGATAACCCAAAATAACTGCTGCTCAAGCCCTTTCTCTGCCCAATTTTCATCAAAAAAACAGATTTAAAGACATTATATATGTGCATATATTATGTTATACATAAACATGTATACAAATATTTATACGTATATAATTTATAAATGTATGTTATACGTGTAATATATATATATATATACGTGTGTATGTGTATAGAGAACTTTTATTTGAAGGATACAGAGGTCAATCATTTCTTGATATAATCTAGATATATTTTAGGTAAAAATTACTTATTTAGCTCCCCACCCTTAACTCCCAATTACACCTCAGCTTCCACTTAGGATACTGTAAGAAACAGCCTCGTGAAACCCAATGTCATTCAATGCTTCCTGTATGAGGATCCACTCAATCACTAATTTTTCAGGAATTGCACTAGGAAAAGTTTTGCCCCCACCAAGGAACTAGCGTGTTTCATTTTTGGCTTTAGACAGAAGGAATCTCTCAAAACCAAATTCCCAGCTTAAATTCATTAAACTGTACACTTAAGATTTACACAGTTTACTACAGGCAAATTATAACTCAAAAAAACCTTCAGCTCAACCTTGGAAAATGTTTAAGGACCCTAAGACAGCATAAATGTTCTCACTGTTCCTATAGTCTTGACATTCTACTCTAATTTATGCATTTTACTCTGATCCCGAAACTTTCTTCCTCTTTCATCTGTGTTGTTTTCCAATGAGACACTCACAGGGGAAACAGAAGCATGCCCTGTAACGCACATGAAAGAAAGCAGAACAAAACAGACTGGAGCTCCGACACAGACAGTCCTGACTAGTAAATTATCATCAGTGTCCCAGAGAACAATAATGAAATTCAAACTCGTTGCTTATAGTATACAGGATATTTATAATCAGTTGAATAATATATAATTAAATAATTTGATAAGCCTATAAACGATGTATTCATATTGCGCATGGTGACATGATCATCAAACAAATATCACTTTAACTTAAAATCTCAATTACAAAACCTTAATATTATTTGCTACAAATATCTGAATCTAGGTGGTCGCCAAAATGCTGAAAAAGCAGTTACAGGCAATACCTAATTGAGTCTCTTGTATTCCCTACCTGTTGAGACACTTAGAGCATCTACCAGTGCAAAGTGCTATTAAGAGAACTAATATATGCAAATGCTTCTAATATGCATTCTAATTTGCCATAACAGGAAAGAACAAAACTGAATAACCTACTGCAAATAATTTCTGGCTGAAACAGATATTAAAACATGTAAACTAAAATGCTTTTACTTATGTTCTTCTCTTGCACGAAATGCCTGTGTTGCTACCAGTTGGTTCAACCATTTACAGCTGCTTATCCAAGTCCCACTCAATACCACCTCTTGAAAGGGCTACAGAAACGTGACAAATCCATTCTCTTGCAATCACATAGCAGAAAAAATAAAGGGGCATTTCCTGGCATTGTCTACTAAGGAGACCAAATAAGGAGCCACATCTTTTACTCTGACTTTTTATTCTGAAAATTTTCAAACTTCAAAAACAGATGAAAGAAAAGTACAATCAAAAACCCTACCATCTTTCATCCAGCTCATTCCACTCCAGTGGGAGCGAAGCTGGCCCTTGGAGAGGAGCGAACAATCTGAGACATTACAGAAGGATGGAGGCTGACGGATCGTACTAAGGCTTCTCTCTCCCCCTCTCTCTAAGAGCAATGGAAAAAACGCCCTCGGGTGAAAATAAAAAATTAAAAAATTGTTGTAAAAACCCATAATTCTGGTCAACAGACAAACATCGAAGTCTGATTAAATACAGTTATTCTGAAGTTTTCATTACTCATAGAACTATACAAGAATAGAAACTTATGCTTCAAACAGCAAACTTGTAAGCAGTCTCTTCCAAAAACTGATACCTTTTGCACTGTAGCACGCTAGTACTAAAAGGTATATCCTTAAATATTTCTCATCCTCTTTCTCACCAAATAAATAAAATAAAATAAAATATGAAAAGTCTACATAGAAGGTTTCATATATAATAAGCACAAACATTGAAATACATGAAATCAGAACTTCACTCCCTGGTACAGTACAATCTGCAAAACTCCCAACTGTTTAAATATAAAACTTGAGTTAAAAAAAAAACTTAGTATCAGTATGATGAATTACTCATAATTCTACATTTTCCTTCTTCTGGACAGTCACATATACAGTGCTCTCCTCTTGGAATGCCCTTTGTGGCCTACCCCATCTTCTCCAAATCCTTTGTACATGTTGTTCACTCTACCAGGAACACTCTTTTAACCTTTAGCCTACTGTCTCTTTCCCTCAAATGGCACAGGACTGGTGTGGGGATTAAGCAAAAATAAAAATGTCTGGCATGTAACAACTCTGAATAAAGGACACTCCCATATCTGTATACCGAGCCAGCACACAGTATCTGTCCGGGACAGGCACATTAAGTATTTGCTAAAATTAAAAACAACACAGAGAAAAAAATGTTTTAAGATAAAAAGAGGGAGGAAGATAAAGAAACAGGGTGTGTCTTATGGCATAAAGGAATCTGAATACTTTAAAAGAAAATTCTGTTAACTAGAACACCCTTTGTCAAAATAACTTCCATGTTACTACACTTACTGGGGCATGTATTATATAATACATACATGTGTACAATAACATACAAATAACAGAAGTTCTCCTCAAAATAAAAACAAAGTGCACAAAGGCCACACTCCTGACACCATTTGTTTTTTAACCTATTTCCTTTAGATTGAGAATAAATAATGACCTAATTTGCTTAAGACAACATGATACCTCTTTGGAGACAATCCTCCATTGGTCTCTCACATTTCTGCAAGCCCTGTGAGCAGATGCACTGATTGCTCCTTGCTCCAGACTTTCTTTTCAAGGTTAGTGGTAAAAACAATAGCCTTGGGAGACAGAGTACGTATGTTCCTCAAAAGCAAATATATATGCTCCCCAAACTTGGGGCTCCTCTCCAGTAATTCTTCCCATTACATTAGCAGGTGTCATCCAGGCTACTTCAGGTCACGCTGTGGTAGGTGAAGTTCAGGAAACTGGTGCAAAATATTTATAATCCTGTCTTCTTAGCATCTTACCAACATCCATGAAACAATGGCAGGCTAATTTGTTGGTGTGCAATAAATCCTCAGAATGTGAACATCAATCAAAATAATCACATGGAAAAGTCAGGTCTTACTAGTATTTTTACTTAATAGTTTTTCAGAACATATATAATAATCCAATCAAATGTCTTTTATGAACAGGAGAAAGGCAACTTCCTGGTGTCCATCTGTTTTTATACACCTGTTTCCAAAAGGCAAATATATTTTGCATGTTTTCTAGCCACAGGGCCTATGCTTACTGATTAAAGAGGCCGTTGATATAAAGGGCTTTTTTGGCCAGATGGTTTTTCCGTATATGTGTTTCGTGAAAGTCCCAAGATTATGATACATAAATACCTATATCTCAACCAGCTAAGACCGCTGCTTTAGGAGTCCAGCCTCATAACCAGCAAGTGACTCCTACTGTTTCAGGGGTGGTCTACAACATCTTTTGATAAACACCAGAGGTGGTGAAATTTGGTAAAAAGAGTTCTAGTCCTAGCTGTAGTTCTAACAGCCTGAAATGAATAAGTAACTGCAGCCACATCATCCATTCTATGCTTTATTTGCCTTGCCTGTACAAGAAGACGTCGTTGGACAATTACTAAGATCCCTTCAACTCTAAAATTCTTTAATTCATATGGTATCAGTTATTAAAACTGCTGTGGTGCATTGAAAGACATTGACCTTCTACAACAATAGCAAATATACTTCAGTTTGGCATTCCTTCAAGACAAACAATGGGCTAGAAGAAAAATTAAAACAAACATGTAAGAATGAGATTCTAAATTCAAGGAGCCAAAAGGTAGGTAGCCATGTTATTAGTAAAAACAGATGTTTTTGACGCAGACCTAAACTGTCAAATACTTATGGACCACAGAGAGTGATGAAAGTCTCCCTGAACATACAGCTTTGAGCACTTGGCCCAGAGGCTTTCTATTTGTTTTAAAGGGCCTCAGAAATTGAGAAGTTATTTTGTTATCCAAAATAAATAGTCTTCTTTTGGGGGCCACTGGTTTAATAATAGATTTATATTTGAAGTTCTAAAACTTGGCACATTATGACGGTTCTTCCCTCAATCCAGTGTAACAGTAATCACCTAGTCCACACCAAGTTCAAGATTATTACAAAACCCTTGTATTAAATCTAAAGGTCACTGCAAAGCAACTTTAATTAGCTAGAGGCCGATGATGGCAGCATATTTTAAGAGAGATGTGGATTCAAATCTATCTTATTAGCTCTTTGAGTCTTACCAAGCTATTTAAACTCCCTCAGCCCTAGTTTCTTCAGAAGATAATATCTGACACACAGGACTGCTGTTTGAAAGAATTAAGTATGAGTCTTGCGTAGAGGATCTAACACACACTTGGACACAGAGTAAGTATTCAATAAATGATAGGTATATTAAATGACCTGGAACTCACTGAGTTCTGTGATCTTTTCCCTTTTCTCCCAATGGTATTCCCTACTATATTCCAAGAATATTGTACATTTCTACCATACCATATCACAACTCCTATACTGACTATACCTTATGGGCCCCCATTTTCATATCTTTGATCATGTCATGCTTTCGGCCTAAATTTTCCTTGTCAAATTTTTATCCGTTCTTAAAATTCTTGATCAAATTCCATTCTCCTTCAAGAGAACTTCAAATACATATTCATTTCAAATAGTCAGACCCCTGGTGCTTGCAGCTGGTGCTCAGGGAAAGAAATTATTAGCTTCCATGAAGAGTTAGAAGGCTAGAAGAGATAACAGGTGCTGGCTTCACAGAAAGTAGAAACTAGCAGTCTGAACAGTGGAAACAGGCCAACGGAATAAATCTTCATTTTCAGGCCAAACTTATGACAGCAAGGAAAAACCGCAGAATGTCCAGTATACTCCAGAGTGGCTTCTTGACTATTTCTGAGTCACTAATTATAAGGAAAAAAAGCTGGGAAGTTAAAAATGTTACTGCTCACGGTTCTATGCAGATTCAGGTACTGGGATAGCTATTTTAGAGAAAAAGGCTCACCACCACCTTTACAACCATCAAGCAAATATGCTTTCCACCATTAAAAAAAAACCTAAATATCAACATATCATTTAGAGAAACATGTCAACTTTTACTATTGCTTCATTTTTTAAATTACTAGGTCAAAATATTTTATATCACTCTGGCCTTAAAAGTCAAATCCTCAAAAACTATCTGTCCTCAGAACTTTGTTTATGCTTTCTATCCACTCTCCCAGACATCTTTTTCCACCATCAAATACTTTTTTCTTAATTTTATATTATTTGCCTAAGACCAAGCTATAGAGTCTCTCTTCACAATTTATGATCCTTAAAGGAAATAACAGAAAATCATTTAAAGTACCTTTGGAAATCCTTTCAAGAAAATTTCAGGGAAAAAAAAGTTATGAATTAAAACTTTTATCTTTGGGATCCAGGTTCAGGGGCTGGAGGGTCGCACTTGCCCTGATGCTGGTTGATATATTAAATTTTCTCTTCTCTTGTCAAGAAGAACCCAAAGTTTCTTCTTCAGAAAAAGATGCAAAGCTCAGTATTAGACATTTAAATCACATTAATAAATATTCAATGATTCATATGTAATATTAATACTAAATTCACACTAAATAAAAAGTCCTAAATGTCTTTCTGAATTTTTATGATTCTTTTAGTTAGATGAAGCTGATCAGTACTTTTTGTTAAATAATGTATTATTAATATTCCTTCAACAGCCTTTAACACTACATTTAATTTTAGATCTTAAAGGTCATCACAGTATGTTAAAGCTGGAAGAAACTTTGAACATCTCATGCTTGTTATGACGTAAAGCTTAGCTTTTTCTCCCTGGCTGCTTGAAGATCAGGCACCATCACGAACAACACAGTAACTAGTTGGACCAGGAAGTTCATGACCAACAGACTACTCTGGCAAATAAATGGTCATTAATGTTCTTCACCTGCGGAAGGTTAACAGTACCCAAGACAGAAATTTAGGGAAAACTAGCCAAAATGAGTAAGACCACACCAAATGCCATCTCTGTGTTTGGATTCAGAACCCACTTTGGTGGTAGCAAGGCAACCAGCTCCGGCCTGACCTACGACCCTGTGGGTCACACAAAGGAGAATGGACCCAAACATGGACTTGCACGCCATGGCCTGTGCGAGACGACCTTCCAAACAGTGCAGGGAACACAAGGACAGAATTAGGAAAGGCGGGGCCACCAGAGGCCGGTGCTGGCCAAAACCAGGAGGAAAGGCTCTTCGGGGACTGTATCTGTGGGCTTGTGCAGATTCCTCATGAGCGGATTAATAAACTAAAAACTTTTAAAAAAAGTAAAGCTTAAAATAAGTCTAGAAGAAACAAAAAGGCAGACCTAGAAAGTCTGGTGATTGACTATATATAAAGGAAAAAAGAATCAAGGATGACTCCTAGAACTTTTAAGCCTAAGAGATATGGAAATATTAGGGAATCATTGACAGAGGTAGCATTCAAAGGGAAACTGATTTTGAGGGCAAAGAATGGAGTAAGGAAAAGGCTATTTTGTCATTGCTGTGTAAAATATACTGGCTCTGATGCTAACACCTTACCTCATCGGTGAAGAAAAGCTTATTACTGCCCAGATGAGGGCAGGGTGGAGGGAAAAACAGGCTGCTCGCTGCCTTGCCTCCAAGGAGGAATTCTTGGTCTCCACCCACATAGAGAAGCTTTTGCATTTTCCACAGATAACTAAGTTAGTGCTCCAGAACAGTCCTCCAAACACCTGGTTTTTCTTAGAAATAATACAAAGTAATTTCACTACCTCTGAAATAACGTTACTCCTATGTTTGAGCCTAAAAAGATTCATGACTTACAGTCTTCGTTACACCCTCGTCAGCAGTACTTACGCTCTTTCCATGTGAACCAAACAGCACAGAGAACCACGATAATCTGACCAACGATAACCTATTTAACTGTGCATTGTAAATTAAAGTCTAACTGAATTCTACTCTTTGTCTAAAATTTACAGAGGCTGACCTCTTATTTGACAGGGTATTTACTGAAGATAAAAGAGTTGGCTGGTTTCGGTGGTGCTGGCACCATTCGCTGTTCCTGCCAATGACCTAGCCCCATAAACATTGAATTCTGTACATCCAATGGCTCCTTGTCAACAAGCCATAATCACATTTGACACACTTTAGTAGATTTTAACAAAGTAGAATTAATCCTCTGTGGCCCTTTATAGCCTAGGTTTGCAAGCTTTCCCAATCTTTAACAGGGAAGTCTTTAAACAACCAGGGCTGAATATTCAGATACAGAAGAATGATAAGATCTAGATGCAGAATGGGTTTTATCACTATTACCACCTCTAAGTGGGGTATCAAGTTTCTGTTCATAAATGCTTCCTTCCCCAATTTCACTCAATTTGATTTATTACTTAAGAGATTGATTTGGTTCATGAAAATATTCCTGGAAAAGATAAACTCCATGTAGCAGTTACCTGTGCAAAGGAAAGGAGGGAAATGAGTCCAGTGAGAAGTACCAGAGGCTTTGATGTATCTGTTATTATACATGTGGAATACTGATATTTAATAAAGCCAAATGGTAAGTATATAAGATATACAGTAAATATATAGTTAGAAGAAAAATGGTGTAAATTGCTCTGTCAGTCTCTCAATCCACCATTCCCACACCCTATGAAAACAACCCCCAATGAAAACTCTATGGCTAAAAAAAACTTTGGTCAAGAGGAGAAAAGAAATAATTTGGAAATATTATATATTTCACAGGAAGGCACTCCAGGTACTTTATAAGAATGTATATGAGAGAAACAGGGTCACAGCGCCAGAGAATGAGTAGGAACGATTCCAGAAAACAGGCCCAAACCAAATACAAACTGATTATGATTTTGCCAAGAATCAGCCTGGATCAGTAACTGTCCATGGAGATGATTCTAAAAGCATCCTTAATATCATTTGTTTTCAGTTCTACAGCTGATTACAGAGGGTTGGGCCACAACCTTTGGTTAGCATGTAAGAAGCTTTTCTACCTCACAATGTATTTTTAATAGTCATATAAGAATCTTCAAATATGCTGAAGTACACAGATAGCAACCAGCCTTTCTCCAAGTGAGATCAATTACTGAGTAGAACATTAAATATCAACTTAAATCTAATTGGACTTCCTACGGTAGCCTACTGAATTTAAAACGAATAGGCCAAGTCACATAAAGAAGCTATTAGCCCTGGCTGGTGTGGTTCGGTGGACTGAGTGCAGACCTGCGAACCAAAAAGTCACCAGTTCAATTCTCAGTCAGGGCACATGCCTAGGTTGCAGGCCAGGTCCGTAGTTGGGAACACTGAAGTTTCTCTCACACACTGATGTTTCTTTCCCTCTCCTTCTTCCCTTCCGCTCCCTCTACAAATAAATTAAAAAATCTTTAAAAGAAAGAGAAGCTATTAAACATGCAGTTTTAGTAAACAGTGATTACTAAAGTAATGAATCTATTTTAACAATATTTGCACATGCAACTTCAAAATCTCTTACAGTTTTAAGAATGAGAGAAAAATGGCTAGAATGCAAATGGTGGATTTACAAAACAAATTGTAAAGAAAATATAGCTAGCAGGAATGCACTGAGATTTTATTCATCCCCCTGAATTATATAAATTATGTAGCTAACCAAGAAAAGAGTATATTTCTCTACATATCCTGTAACTTCTTATATTTTGAAGAAAATAATAGCTCACTACTAAAGGCAGTTAATTATAAAACTTTTTGGTCTTTTGGCCAAATTTGGTTAAAATAAAAAACTTTCAAAATATAATAGCATTAACAATGCTCACTTTATACAGTGACCAAAGTAAACTCAAAAACATAATTTAAAATATTCGTGATACGTTAGTCTTGGAACTACCACAAGAATTTTTAGGAGCTAATAAGAAAACATTACTGTGCATTTGAACTTCATAGGTTCAGTCTTAGTCTCTAGGACTGAGGCTTTCAACCTTAGCTGTGCAAGAGAATAACCTAGGACAGCAGTCCCCAATCTTTTTGGCACCAGGGACTGGTTTCTCCACGAAGGGGGGTAGGGGTGGGGGTGGGGATGGGGGCAGGAGGCAAAGCTCAAGCTTCCATCATGGCCCAGTTCCTAACAGGGGTTCCTAACAGGCCGAGGACCCCTAATCTAAGGAACTGAGGCCCAGGTCACACCCCAAATCAGTGAAATCAATCTTTGGAGGGTGGGACCCAGGAACCAGCATTTCGGAGGTGATTCCAACAAATAACTAAGATTGAATACCGTGGCTCTAAAGATCCTAAGAGTATAAATCTGATTCAGTATTCTACAAAGAGAAAACACAAACACATACATGGAGTAAAAAATAAATAAAATTTAGTCTGCTTTTTTGTGGGACAACATACTGTAACTCTCCTCTAAGTCATCCTGACATACTTCAGCTCAATCAAATTAATTCTCCCACATCAAAAACAACTCAAAGCAAATCGATCAGGTAAAAGAGGCCACAGAACTGGTAGGAATGGAAACACCTTTTTACAACTGATTGCTGTACATGGCTGCTGCTAATCTGTACCCTAAAATAATTGTGAAAGGAAACATTTACTTTTCCGAAAGACTTAAATTTAACTCTTGCCCTTAGAGAAAAAAGAATGTCAAAATGGTAATGATGAAAATTGTTCATCCCTATCAATGAGAAAAACACCATAAACCAAACTGAACACCCAGGTACTATCTAGAAACATAATATGACAAACAGCTAATAGTCTTAATACAGTGTTGGGTTTTTTTTTTTAATCATCCAGTTTGGGGAGTGGAAGAATCAAGGGTTGACTTCTCCCACTAGTAAATTTGGGAGATAAAACCAGGCATGCTGTCTTCAGTGTCTCATAGATTCTTTTTCATTTAGGGCCAGTCTTACCTGCAGATGCCCACAGTTTCTTCTGCTCTGTGCTGTGTGCTTAAAAGACCACATTCTGGTCCTGTACAGAGGCCTGCAATTGTTCGGTGCAGTGACTGGCGCTAGATAAATCTTATTCAGAGAGGAAGTACTGAGAAGGCCACTGTGGCTACACATCTAAGCCGATTTTTCCAATTCAGCTTCACCCAATTAAAATTCTGATCTCTATCTGATTCCCTGATGTATTTACTAAAGAGGTAAAAATTCAGGGAGAAAAGGTATCAATTATCTGCTCCCTAGACCCAAGCAGTTATCTCCAATATTAGCCATGTTTTATAACTTCATCTAAATATTTCACAAAACAAATATTCACAATGAAGAGGGCTAGAATGTAGATAAATAAACACATGTGGTAAAGATAAATATAGATAACTTGTTTTAAAGAAAAAAGATTCAATAGCACATCAAAAAGCATTTTCCTTTTCAAAATTATCTTGAAGCATCAGAAGGATAAAAATCACGGACAGATTTACATTGTGATGCTAATCAAGTTCAATGTTATGGATCATACACTTGGCATGGGCCCCTTCCAAAGCCCTAGATATGATTTTTTTAAAAGGATCCCTAAAATTATAAAAGCTTGAACCCTCACAAAAGCTGCATCAGCTCTAGATAAAACCCAGGAGGAAAGCAGAATAAAGTCAAATGCATTCTGGATTAGAATCTTTAATTTTAGTCCAACTAAGAAGATTCTAAAACATACAAGTTACTATAAAAATTATAGAATACTATAGCTAATGAAACAAAATCAGTCCAGGTGGTTACTTCACAGTTTACCATAATAAAAAGCTGAAACCCTATTTAAAGGCTCCTATTTCCCCTCCTCAAAGAGAGGGTTTATTATTCCACTGTGACGTTAGCTGTTACAGTAGCAACCTATGAAAAGTTTTATGATCTGATGTTAAATGAAAAGATAAAATATTATAATCACGTCTAAGTAACCTCTATGAAAAAACTCCGCAAGAATGGGATTTTTAGTACGTGAAACAAGGATTACTTTTTCTTTTCTCTTTTTCAAAATATTCTATAATTACTTTTATAATTTAAATTTTTAATTGTAACTTTAAACTATGGCTATAAAGAAATAAAAATAATCTTGTGTAGTTTTAAAGGTTCTGAAACCATTTCATGCAGAGTCCCAAAATATTTTTAGCAACTCTATTTTTTAAATGTGTAACTTTTTTAAGGCAACTACTTTGACAAATATTTTTGTCTCTTATTTTATAAGCACTTCATAACTGTTACCTTCTTCAGAACTGTACTCAGAAACATTTAAGGAAGATAGGTTCACATTAACTTCAGATTGTTGCACTTTTCCTGCCTGTGGATAACCAGAGCAATAGTTAAAAATAAAAAAGACAACAGCTCTCCTCAAAACTATCTTTAATTTTTGCTTTGGCAATTTTATTTTAGGTTTAATGTTAAATTTAAATTAACAAGACTTTAACACTTCATTTTTTTATTCTGTGACCAAAATTTAAGTATGGAATGTGCTTTCCCTGGCTCCGTACATAAAAGGTAACAAAGTGCTGTATCTCATTGTAGTTGAAAAGATAATCTACAGACATCTATTTAGTGTTTTAATACCCTAATGCCTCCCCAAAGGAAAATGGGCTAACGACTTTAAAACGGCAATTGTTTAATATTTACACAAATGTTTAATTTCTTTTCCTACTTCATTCTGCCTTTTTCATGCATTTTATATTACATGTACATCTGTAAATCTCAGCAGTTTTTCATGAAAGACAGGATTAAAATGCGTAAGTGTGATCCAATTAGAATGTCAACTGCAAACTTTTAACTACACTGACCACCATTTAAGTATGTCAAAAATCTCAAAACTGGCTAGAACACACATCACACAGAACTCCATTTATAGAGACTATAAAATAGCCTACTATTTTCACTAAGTCATTTTTAAAACTACCCCAAAGAACATTATTTTTACAGACAGGAAAATTATTTTTCCCTATTAACTGTTTGGTCATTCCCAAAATGCATTCATTCGACGCACTGTAAGTTTTTCTTTCATCATTTCTTGTAATGTTTGAAAAAATTCTCTTCCTTACCTCTTTGCCTCATCTCTCTTAACATCTCTCCTACAAGAGCCAATATTACGATAAGCACCTAAGTAGATAGAACAAATACATACTCAATTTTTGATGTTGAGAAGATTAATAATTCCTGCAAGAACACAAAAAACTGCACACTTGGTCAGAAAGGCAGGTGAAAGGTTTCAAATTGAACTGGTAATTCAAGGTGGAGGGGAGTGGGAGGGAATGGTGTCCTAAGACACTACTTAAATAGAAAAAAAAAGCCCACTCTTCCAGTGTTATTGTAAATGAGAAAATCATGGGGTCCCTTGATAATTTTCTTCTAGATGGTAATTCCCCAAGGCCCAGGCTAACATATGCTTACATTTTTGGAACCCAAATGAAAATTAAGACACAGTCTCCATTTATGGAGTACTTGTACTTCATAGGAGGGAAGAGGAAGGTTAGGTGAAATGCAAAAGATTCATGGAGTTCTTTAATTCTGTCATCAATTATGGATTGGTAAACTCACTAAAAATTGAATCAAGAAAAGTCTTAAAGGTACAACTGATATAAAAAGAATTCCCAACTAATGCAGCATCACATTCAAAATATTTTCACTGCTAATTAGGAAAACCAAGAGTTATTCACAAACATAAAAAGCTACAATATCTAAGTCAAATTACCGCTCCACTCATGACACCATGCACAGCAATAATCCATGACGACAGAGGCGACCCCAGCGCAGCTGGCCCCACAGTCTCCACCATTCCGGCCCACCACATGTTCTGATGCAGAATGGCAAACGACTGTTGACCTGACTTCAAGGCCTTTGAAGCTGTGTGAGATTCAAGAATTCTGTTCTTTGAGATTTTCATAATCTAAATAATTCTAAAAGTACAGCCTATTCTATTCTACATCTGAGTGAGAAAAATTTTTAATGTTGAAATTCCTAAATTAAAATGAAGGGTACAGAACACAGTTTCCCCTCTGAGAATATGACAATGAATCACTGTGGGAAAATTGACAGCAAAGGAACTATCACATCAAACTTTTTCCATAGTGAAGAAATAGGCGTGGGTTCCTCTTCCTTCACTAGTATGACTATCATTAGTGTTTTAAAAAATGTATTTAGAAGCTAAGGAGTCATTTTATACATGTATGCACCTGCGCAGAAATTCCCGGTCACAATTCAAATTTAATTTGCATTTTATAATACTCAATCCTTAAAATGGCAAGTTGGCAAAGATTAGTAGGAAAGAGTGAAGAAGTTCAAGCATTTATATAAAAATTTATATAAAAATAAACAATCTTTAGGGGCAAACAATAGTATTCATTGCCAGTGATTTTAACTCCTTCCTAAGAGAGAAAAGAAACAGCTAATCATAGTGTCAAATGTATAACTCACGTAACATCATCATTTGATCTACCTGAACACTTATTAGACAAGTGATCCTAGGAGATGAGACACCGGGGAGCACAGCCAGAAATATAAACTCTAGACTACATTAAACCAAAAAAGGCAACAACAGCAAAGAGCAAGTAGATATACTATTATCACTATTAACAAGTTATAATTGTAGTTTTTATTGTTTACATTTTCACATTCCCTGTATCTTTTGATGACCATCTAACTTTCTCAATAACTCTCTGAGGACAGAAAATAAGCATCGTTTATATTAAATAGAGTTATACATGTAAAACATTTAAAATATGCCCACTACACAGTAAGAATTCAACAATGGTTAGTTATTAAGGTCTGTTACAGATGAAGGTTCAGAGGTCATGATGGATCGCCATTAGTGGGAAAAGCAAAATACCCATTGAAGACACATGGGTAAAGGAGGAAAATATTCCAAACAAGTAAAAAAAGACCAAAGGGAAGTCAGAGTGGTCATGAGGAAGATCCAGACTTTAGTGACAGGCTTAATGAGTCACGAGTTCCAATCTAGGACAAAAGCAAAAGGGCGCACGTGGAATCTCATCAACAGACATTCCTGGACAGGGCATCTAGAGTCAGAGACTATCCACTGACAAGGCCCAGGTTCAGGCGTGAGTCACACACACAGCCCGGGTTCTCCTCACTGAGAAACTCAGTTTGAGAAACTGAGATACCATTAGAAGTCTGTTTGCTTGTTTTGTTTTTCACCTTCAATAAAAGATAACAAATCTATTCTTGAGAACAGTGAGTGGTTTTTTATTCCATCCCATTTAACAAAACGAAGAAGCTGTCTTATCAAAGTATACCATAGGATCAATCACATCAAGCCAGTCTTTCTAATTAGTTCTTCTACAGAGGAAACAAATCAGCTAAGTTAGTTTCCTGCACACCAGAAACATGCAACACTTTAATGAGATGGGTGTGTTTTGTTAAAAAGCAATAAAATTATGGTGAAATTTTTTTTTAAATGCTGGCAATTGGAGGCAGCTTCCTAAATCCAAATACAAAATAATCACAAATTTCTCAATCTATTAGGTAAAGAATCTTAAGTGTTGGAACGGATGGCTCAACTAGTTTCAGCCTGACGTAGACTTAACATAATCAACTAAGTCAATTACAAGAGTGAAGGAGAACTTTATTGATTTTATTTTAATCCAACAACTCAATTTACTCAAAGCTCCAACATTCCTCCCTATATTCAAAATATTAATTTCTTATCACTGAATATTTAAGATATTTTAAATTTCTTTAATTTTTATTGATTGATTTGATGGGGAAAGGAGGAGGGGGAGTGGGAGGAGGAAAAAGGGAAGAGGAAAGGAGAGAGAGAAACATCAATTTTGTTGTTCCACTTACTTATGCGTTCACTAGTTGTTTCCTGTCTGTGCCCTGACCAGGGATCCAACTGTAACCTTGGGGTATTGGGATGATGTTCTAACCAACTCAGATACCCAGCCAGGGCAATACTTAAGATACCACGCCACTACATCACACCTTAGAAATTAAAAGAACCACAGACAGCCCTAATTAATCACAAAGCTCTTCGGAGGAGTGAAAATAGGGTGAGACAACTCTGTTTATTGAAGACCAAATAAAAATTCACTTTTGCAATAAGACTTTAGTTATAATGTTTAGTCTGTGCAGCTAGATTTTTTTAAACTTCATTTTTTAAAAGTTACTATTAACTAAAATAACAGGTATACTGTAGTAAGGCATTATCTTTAAAGCACAACAGTAATAAAACATTAATACAGAATTCACTGTCTAAAGACAAGTATGAAGACTCAGATATCAACACCTACTGATGTAGTTACTAGAAAAAAATAAACTAGATTGATCGGCCCATTTCCTATACTATTTTGCTTCAAAGCATAAAGGGAATACGTACCAGGAGCATGTTATCAATGAACCCAAAACACTTCTGAATAACAATACATTCATTAAGCCCAGCTTAAACATAACATATAAGTAGAAATATGCCAACAGCTAGTCTGCACCCACACAGACACAGACACTGAGCTTGAAATCAATAAACATACTGAACAAAACTTATGGTATTTTCCAACAGAGTTCCTCTTTCCCAACCAAGACAACATCTGATGATTTTCTAAACTCATTCCTATGTGCTTAACTGCACAAATCACTAATTTCTAGTTATGTCAAAAAGTTATAAATAAATAATGGAAAAATATAATACTAATGGATAATTCCTAAATTTCAAATAGGCATATCTTTCCCTCTAAATCTATTTTTTTTATTGCTGCTCAATTACAGTTGTTCCCATTTTTCCCCTATTACTCTCCCCTGCCCTACCCAACCTCGCCTCCCACATTCAATCCTTTCTGCTGCCCACCCCCTGCCATTGTCTTTATCCATGGGTCCCTTACACATGTTCCTTGCTGACCCTTCCCCTTCTTCCCCCCATTACGCCCTCCCCTCCTCTGGTTACTATCAGTTTGTTCTTATTTCCACATTTGTGGTTCTGTTTGATCTCGTTTTGCTGATTAGGATCCAATTATAGGTGAGATCATATGGTATTTATCTTTCACTGCCTGACTTACTTCTCTTAGCATAATGCTCTCCAGTTCCATCCATGCTGTTGCAGAGGATAGGAGCTCCTTTTTTCTTTCTGCTGCATAGTATTCCACTGTGTAAATGTACCACAGTTTTTTAATCCATTCATTTACTGATGGGCACTTAGGTTGCTTCCAACATTTGGCTATTGTCAATTGTGCTGCTATGAACATCGGGGTGCACAGATTCTTTTGAATTGGTGTTTCAGGATTCTTAGGGTATAATCCCAGCAGTGGAATTGCTGGGTCAAAAGGCAGTTCCATTTTTAGTTTTCTGAGGAAATTCCATACTGTTTTCCACAGTGGCTGCACCACTATGCATTCCCTCCAACAGTGCATTAGGGTTCCCTTTTTCTCTACCATCTTGCCAGTACTTGTTTGTTGATTTGTTTGTGCTGGCCGTTCCCACTGGTGTGAAGTGGTATCTCATTGTGGTTTTAATCTGCATCTCTCTGATGACCAGTGATGCTGAGCATACTTTCATATGTCTCTGGGCCCTCTGGATGTCCTCCTTGGAGTAGTGTCAGTTCAGGTCCTTTGCCCATTTTTTAATTGGATTGTTTGTCTTCCTGGTGTGTGAGTTCTTTATATATTTTGGGGATGAAACTCTTCTGAGGTATCATTTGCAAATATATTTTCCCATATGGTTGGTTCCCTTTTCATTTTGCTGATGTTTTCTTTAGCCGTGCAGAAGCTTTTTAATTTGATGCATTCCCATTTGTTATTCTTTCCTTTATGTCCCTTGCTCTAGGGGACATATCGGTGCATATATTGCTGTGTGGAATATCTGAGATTTTCCTATGTTCTCTAGAACTTTTATGGTACCATGACTTATATTTAAGTATTTTATCCATCTTGAGTTCATTTTTGTGTATGGCATAAGTTGGTGGCTGAGTTTCATTTTTTTGCATGTAGCTGTCCAGATCATCCAACACCATTTGTTGAAAAGGCTATTTTTACTTCATTTTATGCTTCTGCTCCCTTTGTCAAATATTAATTGACCACAGAGACATAGATAAATCCAGTTTTAAATTGCTACATAACTACCAAATCAATTTGCAGTTTTTCAAATCGCCATCTTCCAAAAGAAGGATCCAACAATTCAAATTAAAAAGGGTTGTCCCTGACACTTTATAATACCCATAGGTTCAATACAACCTACCTATTTTTAGCAAGAATTGTATTATGCAAAGTTGAAGATCTGGTACCTAGAATACAGTCATGCATCGCTTACCAATGGGGATATGTTCTAGGAAACCCATCCTTAGGCAATCTTGCCACTGTGCAAACGTCACAAAGAGCATTTACACAAACCTGGATGGCACGCTGGCTGTACGGTATAGCATATTCTCCTAGCCTGTAAACCTGTAGAACCTGTACTGAACACTGTAGGCAACTGTAACACAATGGGCAAGTGTAACTATTCATGGGTCTAGACATATCTAAAGACAGAAAAGGTACAGTAAAAATACAGTACAGAAGTTTAAAAATGATACACCTGTACAGGGTATGTATCACGAATGGTGCTTGCAGAACTGGAAGTCGCTCTGCGTGAGCGAGAAGTCAGGAGTGTGAAGGCCTATGGCATTACTGTGCACTGCTGTGGACTGTATAAACACTGTGCACTTAGGCTACACTAACTTGTAAAAGAAAAAACGTTCTCTTTTTCAATAATGAATTGATCTTAGGTTAGTGTAAATTTTTTACTTTATAAACTTTCCAATTTTTTTAACTTTTTAACCCTTTTGAAATAACAGCATAAAACACAAACACATTGTACAGCTCTACGAAAAGACTTCTTTCTTTATATCCTTATAAGGTTTTTAAACATTTTTTTTATTTTTTACTTTTTAAACTTTCTTATTAAAAAATAAGACACAGTCCTGACCAGTGTGGCTCAACTGGTTAGGTGTCGTCCCACAAAGTGAAAGGTTACCAGTTCAATTCCCAGTCAGGGCACATGCCTAGTTTGCAGGTCAGTCCCCTGTTGGGGCAGTTACTAGAGGCAAGTGAACAATGTTTCTCTCTCACATTGATGTTTTCTCTCTCTTCCTCCTTCCCTAAATAAATAAATAACAATTAAAAAAATAAGATACAAACATACACATTAGCCTAGGCCTACAGAGAGCCAGGATTATCAGTATCTCTGTCTGCTACCTCCGTATCTTCTCCCACTGTCTTCAGGGGCAGTAACATGCATGGTGCTATACAATCTCCTATGATAACAATGCCGTCTCTGGAATACCTCCTGAAGGACCCATCTCAGGCTTCTCGTAAGGAAATGTCACTCTTTTCACAAGTATGTAGGGTGGTTTCCTTGGTTTGTTTTTCATCATAAATTTGCTTGTAAGCAGATAATACAGAATGAACACCAGTAACAACACAAAACAAAAAACAGTGGAACAGCATCTTTAAAGTACTAAAAGAAAAATGTCAACCTAGACTTCAATACCCAGAAAAAATATCTCTCAACACTAAGGCCAATGAAGATTTTTTCAGACATTCAGAAGTGAAAAGAATTCATTACCAGCAAACTTTCCATATAAATAACTTTAAAAGTAATCCTTCAAGTCAAAGGAAAATGGTACTAGATGGAGACCTATGTCTGTGAAAAGAAACAAAGAGCATTAGGAATGGAATATATATGAACAAATATAAAATCTTTAGCCCTGGCAGGTGTGGCTCAGTGGATTGAGCGCTGGCCTGTGAACCAAAAAAATCGCTGGTTCAATTCCCAGTCAGGGCACATGCCTGGGTTGTGAGTCAGGTCCCCAGTTGGGGGCATGTGGAGGCAACGGATCACTGTATCTCTCACACATCAATGTTTCTCTCCCTTTCTTTCTCCCTCCTGTCCCCTCTCTCTAAAAATAAGTAAATAAAATCTTTTAAAAAATAAAATACTTTAAAATTGTTTAAGTCTCTTTGAAAGATAACTGAGTGCTTAAAACAAAAATAACAACAATGTATGCAGGACTTGAATATAGAAATAAAATGTACAATAATAACAAAAAGTCAGGAGAGAGTAAATGGAAGCATAATGATTAAGGTTCCTATATTATACATTAAGAACTATAATGTATGCCATAAACCCTAAAGCAACCACAAAAAAAACAAAAGAGCACTTCTAATAAGTCATCAAATGAGATAAAATGGAATAAAAAATACTCTTAATCCTAAAGAAGGCAGAAAAAGGGAATAGATGGAACTAACAGAAAGTTAATGAAAACTCAGAGATATAAACCTAACCATAAGTGATCGGAGAAGGCAGAGGAGTAAGTGGAAGCTACACTAACCTCCTCTCAGGACCAAGCTGGAATTACAACTAAATCGTAGGGAAATCATTTTGAATAACCAACTGAACACTAGTTGGAGAGAAGCCTTATAACCACAGACAGACAGAAGAAAACACTCCACCACAACATGACTGGTAGGGAGTACAGAGGAGATAGATGCAAGAGGGCTGGCTGGGCTCCCATGGGTGGCAGCTAAAGTGCCAGGAGGGAGATTTCAGCTGCTGGAGGTTCCCTGGAGAAGTGTACAGTCTAAATCCCAAGCTGGGCTCCTCAGCTAAAGCACCAGAGCTGAAAAGGAACCCAGATAACATCCAGCTGTGAAAACCAGCTGTGTTGCTGTCAGCTAGGGAGAGATGGCAGGAGACACAGAGAGCCTCTTAAAGGGCCAAAGCACAAAATTTTATTTGCAGCCACTTACCCTGGAAGTACAGAGTGGACTAGAGATGCTTCAAGAGAGTATGGGGCTGGTGGCACTGGGAAAAGAATTGAAGGAACAGCCACCAGCACCCATGTGCTAAGACATTCCCCATACTGCAGGAGCCATCTATCCCAGACAGAGCACTCCCCTCTAAGTGGCAACAACCTGAGGAGAAGCAATAGACCTGCTCAGAAAAATTACTCTGCTTCACCCTGTGTTGCTTAAGCCTGAGTGCTGATTACAGATACATTAGATTAATAGCTGATCATTTTGATGGTTGATTAGTTTACCATCTAAGGTGGAAAATACAAAGAAGCTGCCAAAATGGGGAGACAAAGAAACAGACCCCAAATGAAAGAAGAAAATTTTCCAGAAGAAGAGCTAGATGAAATAGAAGCAGGCTATTTATCAGATACAGACTTTGGAGTAATGATTATAAGGACACTGAATAGCATGATAATAGACATAGAAATCATAAAAATGGATCAATCAGAAATAAAGAATGCAATACCTAAGATAAATAATACACTGGAAGGCATAAACAGTAGATCAGATGAAGCAGAGGATTAAATCAGTGATTTGGAAGACAAGCTAGAAAAAACACCCAGGCAGAGCAGCAAAAAGAAAAAACAATTTTAAAAAATGAGGAGAGCTTAAGAAACATTTTGGACAACAGGAAGCATAACAACATCTGCATCACGGGAACAATAGAAGGGGAAGAGAGTGAGCTACGGATCGAGAACCTATTTGAAGAGATAATGACTGAAAACTTAACTAATCTGGTGAAGGAAAAAGATGCACAAGTCCAGGAAGCTCAGAGTCCCAAACAAGCTGGACCTAAAGAGGCCTACAAAACACATCATAATTAAAATGACAAGGCTTAATAAAGACAAGGAGAGAATCCTAAAAGCCTCAACAGAAAAAGCAGGTAGTTGCCTACAAGAAAGCACCAATTACACTGTCATCTGATTATTCAACAGAGAAATATTTCAGGTGAGAAGGGAGTGGCGTGAAATATTCCAGGTGATGAAAAGCAAGGACCTACAACCAAGGCTCCTTTACCCAGCAAGGTTATTATTTAAAATCAAAGGAGAAATAAGGAGCTTCCCAGACAAGAATAAGCTAAGGGAGTCTGTTAACACCAAACCAGTACTGCAACACATGTTAAAGGGCTTGCTTTAAAACAAAAAAGAAAAGGAGAAAGGAAAAAAAAACAAACAGGAAAAGTCTTTCAATAAAATGGCAGTTCATATATACCTATCAATAATCACCTTAAATGTAAATGGCTTAAATGTTCCAACCAAAAGACAGAGGGTAGCTGAATGGATTATAAAACACGACCCATACATATGCTGCCTCCAAAAGATACATCTCAGACTGAAATATACACACAGACAAAAAGTAAAGGGATGGAGAAAGATATTTCATGCACATGGAAGAGAAAAAAAAGCTGGGATAGCAGTACTAAATCCAACAAAATAGACTTTAAAACCAAAGCTATAGTAAGAATCAAAGAAGGACACTATAATGATAAAGGGAACAATCCAACAAGAGGATTTGACCCTAGTAAACATTTATGTACTCAACATAGGAGCACCTAAATATGTAAAGCAAATCTTAATGGACATAAAGGGAGAGGATAGACAGAAATACAGTTGGGAATTTTAACACTCCATTGACTTCAATGGATAGATCTTCCAGACAGAAAATCAACAAGGAGACGGCGGCCTTAAATGACATACTAGATCAAATGGGTTATACTGATACACTGATTCAGAAAAAGAAATAATAAAATAAAACTAACCATATAAATAATTATATTAAAAGTAAATGCTTGCAAGAGATTATGAAGGATGAACTGTGACTTTACTTCATTTTCTTCCTGTAAGTTATATATAGTAGGTAGAATTTTGTTCAACTATTAGTGAAATATTCACCAATTTTTTTTACATTCTTCTGTGACTTGAACATGAAAGAGTTTTTTCTCATTTTTTGTTTTCTCTTTTTTTCTTTTCATTTTGTTTCAGTAGCAAGAGAACACTGTGGGAACAAATGAAGATGTGAAGAATAATTATAAAGTGTTTCTGGAACTCTAGATTTTTGTATACATTATCATTTCACAGTACCAATAAACTTTGTTTACATTTTTTTTTAAAAAGCAAATGCTCTAAATACCCCCATTTACAAGGGAGATTGTGAAGTTAAATGGAAGCTCCAAATATATGCTGCCTACAAGAAATCTACTTTAAATTAAAAAATACTACAGGTTAATAATGTTTTAAAAATGAGAAGATACCCATGTTGATGCTAATCAAAAGTGGTTATATCAGTATCAGGCCAAGTAGGTTTCAGAGCAATGAATATTACCAAGGATAAAGAGGGTCGTTTCATATTAAAAAGGATGAATTAATCAAGAAGATATGATATTCCTAAACACTCATGCACTTAATCACAGTACTTCAAAATACATGTAGCAAAAAGTAACGAAACTTCAAGGAAAAATAGATACATCCACAATTATCACCAAAGACCTCAAAGCCGCTCTCTCCATAACTGAAGGGACAAGTGGGCAGAAAGAAAATCAAGGATATAAAACACTGGAACAACTTCACCAACCAACAGGACCTGACATTTACAGCATACTACTCCCAATAACAGAATATACATTTTCACATGCACACAGAACATTTACTGAGTTTATTATATTCTGAGTCATAAAATAAGCCTAAATATATTTCACAATTTACTCAAAAGAATTCAAAAAATTCATGTACGCTCAGCCCTTCCATAGTACCCAGCTTTAACTGATAAGAGGCTACCAGCTAAAACCCCATTTCCCAGCCTCCCCCCTTGCATCTAGATGATGACCAGTCCTCATCAATAAACTGACAGTGACAGGCACCAAAGAAGCTCAGAAGGGGGGACGGAGCTCCTCACCCTCGTCTTGCTTCTTCCCCAGGCTGACAGCAGAGAACTCTGAAGTCTGAGGGGTGGCAGGACTACGTATGAAAAGATACCCAAGACCCTGCAGCACCCAGGTAAAGGAAAATCATCCCCAAATGATCACCTAACACATGAGTGGGAGTTAAAAAGTTATTTATTGTGCTTAGCCAACAAAATCGTGGACTTTGTTTTTAAAAAGCAACTAGCATTACTGTAATTTAGGAGGCTTCTATCTAAAGAATTTCACGTAAAAATGTGACATGATTTGATTTACATTTTAGAAGTATTACTGTAGCTGTTATATTAGGAATAGTTTACAGGGAGGTGAGTGTGGAAGGGGCAGATTGCTTAGAACATGGCAGGAATCCAGGGGAGGAGGATGATGTCTTGAATTAGTGACAAAAGACAAAGTGCTGAGTAGTAGTCATAGTCTAGAAATATTTTGAAGGTGAAGCTAAGATTTTTATGACATTAGATACAGAGTGTGAGAAAAAGAAAAGTCAAGGAAACTCCAGCAATTAGATGGATGGAGCTGCCATCAGCTGAGACAGGGAAAATCAAAGGTAAAACGGGTTAGGGTTAGATGGGATGAGGCAGGGGACAGAAATATCAGAAGATCCATGTGGACACTGAGTTTGAGAAGTCTTCCAATTACTTTGAGAAAATTTCAAATGGGCAGCTAAATTACATCATCAGTCCAATGATTAGGAAACAGACCAAATTAGAAATATATATTTGGAAGTTGTCAGCATATAAATCACCATCTAAGGCAGAGCAAACACAGAAGAGTTGCAAGAACTGAGCCCTGGGATATTCTTACACTGGGAGGTTGAGGAGAAAAGAAGAATCTCACACAGGAGACAGTAACCAGTGATGTGGGAAGAAAACCAAAAGTACAGATCTTGGAGCCAAGTGAAGAAAATCTATCAACAAAGAGGAAGTGGTTAATTGTGTCAAATTCTGTTGACAGATCAAATACAATAAAGATGGAAAATTGCTCATTGGTCAAGACAAATTATTGCTTTGTCTTCTGGTTGGGAGAAATAATAGCATATTCATATGTTAATGAGAATAATCCAGCAGAAAGAGAGGAAATGATTATAGGAAAATTAGGGAAAACTCCTAGAAGCATGTCTTTAAGCAGGTGAGAGAACAGGATCAGGTTTACAAGTGGCCCAACAAGCATTTACTGGTAATCTATAGTTAACAGGCAGAAAGGCAGAGAACATAAATGCTGTTACAAGTGGATGGATAGATAATTGTAAATAAGGCTACACTGAACCATGATTATAAAGTCCATTTATAAGGACATCCCTCAAAGTGGTTTTTCTGGAGAGCAGTGTTTGAACATTCATTATTATTTCAATTTCACTAAGTACCAAAAAACTATTGGAGGGCTCAACAGAGTGATAGAAAAGACATACCTTAATTGAGATAACTGTTCAGGCAACTCCATGGCACGAGATATTCTATCCAAGACTCGTAGGTGAGGCGCCAATGAGCAATTCTAGAATAACTGCATTCCAATTACCCAAAGTTCTCCACTACAGTCACTACTGCGAGGTTTCCAAACAATATCAGAAGTAATCTATCTTTCTCGGGAATATCTTAGAGGTACTGTATGGTTTCATACACTTGTAAAAACTAATTCCAAATTCCAAAAAGCAGTCTCAACCTTGGCCCTGGAATGGTTAGTTCATTAGTTTAGCAGTGTTTTAAGAACAATAACATAATTTTCACCAATAAAAATGGCCACATAATCCATTCTGAAATACTATTCTCATTGAAAAGGGTATGTCCTAAAGCATTTATAAACATAAGCGGGGGTACTTTAAGCATATGAACAACAAATATTATTTTAAATTCTTAGGCCACATAGCAAATAAAATCATCAAGCACGTAATTCTAACATTTATGTTAACAAAGGTTTTATCACACTGTTCCAATAGTCAGCATTAGCAACAGGTGTGTACTTAGATACAGAAAGAACTCCTTTGCAAAAAAAAAAAGGCAACAAATTCTGACACACACAGTTCTAAATAAACAGCTAAGTAACTAGTAAACTAAGTAACTTTTCATTTTGATTCCATGTAATCTTCCATAACTCATTAGGAAAGTTAAGTATACATTTTAATAAAATGAAATTTTTTCAACGTAACAACCAAAGAAAAATTTTCATAATTAATATGCTTGTATCCTAAATGAATTTCACAAGCTGCATATTGTAATACGGTAATATTAAAACACACACACACACACACTCCATTAAAAATGAACCATCTACTACAAATCAGTGATTCTTACCATTAACAGGATCTCATACTCCTGTGCCAACCTGATGAAAGCTATGCATATATTTTCAGGGAATTTATGGATGCCTGGAAGCCTACCTATGGGTCCCTGACATTTAAAGAATCTCCGATTAGTGGAAAAGAACAGAGCCCAAAACTGATCCAAGAACATACAAAAACTTAATATACAAATAAGAGAACTGTAACATACAGTGAGAAAAATGGATTATTTATTAACATAATATTTGCCATTAAGTAGCAATTCACTGAAAGAAATTACAATAAATCTCTATAACCATATGAACGCTTTAATGAGCTAAATGTAAAAAATAAAAATTATAAAATACTATAACAAAATGTAGAAAATGTACAGAATCTCAACTGGGAGAAGTCTTCTTAAACAATGTAAGAAAATTATTTGCCTAAATTGATATATTTGTGTAAACATTATAAGTTCCGTATAAGCAAAATGCACCATTCGGTTGCAGGGTAAATGACAGACTTGAAGAAAAACAAGAAGTAAAACATATGATAGATAAAAAATTACTAATTCTAATATTTAAACAAAAACCTAAAAATTGGTAAGGTAAACTATCCAATAAACAAATGAAAATGAAAAGCAAACAATGTTCATCCTAATTAGAGGTTGAGGAAATGTAAATCAGTGCAACAACAATCATTTCACAGCTCAGACTGGCAAAAATTAAATGCTGCTAGCATTCAGTGTTTGTGAGTGTGTGTTGGTAGTATAGACTACTGTTAACTTTTTAGAAAACAAATTTTTTGGAAAGTAACACATTTTTTAAATCTGTTTTAATATCCTTTGTCCCAGCAATCCCACAGAGAGGAGAATTTATCCAAGTGAAAATGATACCAAGATACAAGGAGTAAAATGGGCATATAAGGGTATTTCTTGTAACATTGTTTGTAATACCAAGAAAAGAAATGATAAAAAAGCAAAAGAAGGTGCACACGGGGTAGGGGGAGAGACTGAATGTTCATAATTGGCATAATGGCTCAATAATTTATGATTCATGCAGGCTATGCAATATTATACAGCCATCAGAATAAGTCAAATTTGTACGTATGGGCCTGGAAAAAAGTCTATGGTATTAAATGAGGGGAAAAAAGGAAAATACAGAGTAATATGTATACCATAATCCGATATTCATTTTTTTAAAACTATGTTATGTGATACTGGGTTTTTAAAGAATTCCTGTTTATATACTTAATTTACCAAGCAGTCAATGAATGCACCTCAGTTTTGAATATATCTATTGCTCTATTAGGGATTTCACCATCAAAATACTTTTAAATCAAGGTATATAAGGCATTAATCAGACCATACAATCCTTTGAAACCTTCTACAACAGAAAAGATAAACAATAAAAACTATTATTAAGAGTAAAAATGTTTAATAGTTTTTCCAATGCCAAAATAAAAATGCTTTTTCATATTGTGATTTTACACTCATGGAAAACAACCGCAGATTTTTCTTTCCTGTAGCAGAAATAAGCTATTTCAGTGCTTCATTGGGCAATATAATTATGTTCACTATACAGATATAAACAAGGGCCAGCCATTACACTAAACCAATTCCTTTGTGTCAGAAATTGGATTTTCTCATAATGATATTCATTCTTCGCAATAAATGCAATTAGCATGGTACTACAGTTTAAAAACTCAATTTGAACTGCTAAATCTTAGTGTGATGTTACTAGAGAGTCCCAAGCAGCCTGGTGTAACTAAAGGAACACTTGATTTGAAATCAGTCATACCTGAGTCCCAACACTGGTTCTGACACTTACCATCTATATGGTCAAATTATACAATCTTTGAGCTCGTTTCTGCACCTGTAAAAATGGCTTTCTACAGTGTTCCTGGAAGATGAAATAAGAATATTCATATGAAAGTGCCTAGTACAGAGTCTGGTGGTCGAACTAGGCCTTCTTCTGCCTTCCTCTCCTAAGGGGGATTACTAACTGGCAACATGTTTTAGTACTGCCTTTTATAAGACTTTTTTAAATCAATAAATTGCTGAGATAAAGTAACATATTGTATTTGCCACATTTTTGCATCTCCAGAGTATTAGTTCCTTTAAGTGTTTTGTATTTGAGGTTCCTTTCCTTGGCTCATTTTTGAGATTTAGTTTGATCTATACTTACTATTTCTGACGGAATGTAAAGGTTTTTCTTGTAAAAAAAAAAATCGTACACACACACAAACCCACGTTATTTTCTAGTGGCTTTCTACATCTTCAGATAACTCTCTTTTTAAAATCAGTCAGGTTGTGCCTGTGGAAATTGCTTTCAGGTATTATGAAGCCCCATGACACTCGCTGCTTGGGACCAAGGAAAGAGAGTCAAAAATTGAAGTTTCCTAACTCACTGTAACATGTCAAAGAAATACATAGAACAATACAACAAAGTACAAATTTTAATTTTAGCATAGCTCAAATTTCTCAGAATCTTTCTTTTTCTCTGTTAAGTTGAATTATTAATGAGTTCAGAATATGACCCTGGGTGCTGCAAAATGGAGCCAAAGAGCTGGCCAGGGTAGCTCGGTTGGTTAGCACCTTGTCCCAACACGCTAAGGTTACGGGTTCCAACCCAGGTCAGTGCACGCACAACAATCAACCAATGAATGCATAAATACGTGTTACAACAAACTGATGTTTTTCTCTCTCTCCCTTCCTCTCTCTAAAATCAATACATTTTTTTTAAAAAGTGTAATGACCAACCTTCAATATTTAAAGTGAATATTTTTTCATCACACAATACTCATTAATAAAATCATAGCAAATAAATTTGCTATCTCTTCAGTTCTACCCTAGAGTTGGGGACTGGAACTATCCTTAGCTCATGTTCAACTTTAGGTGCACTTCAATTAGATTTGATGCTCTTTGATAGACTGCTCTTTAAAATAGCTCCAAGGCTTCTTGCAAAGTCTACCAAGACAACAAGTTGTCAGCTACCATTGGTAATATTACGATTATTTTCTGATACATTTGTATTAAATACTAATCACCACCCACATCATCTAGCTGTTACTTTTTAGTCTAAATTATCCTGCTGCCCATATTTTATTGCTTGCTTCTCAAAAAGTACTTAAAACGATGCTGAGGTGAAAATATATGCATAAAAACACTTCACATTACTTTTCCATATTCAAAGTATGGCCTGTTGAGCTGATTTTTAAGTGCCAAGTACATTTTTAAATCAAAATGTATCATTGACATTCTTTTAACACCCCCTTCCCATCTGAGCTCCTCCCAGATGCCAAAGTTCCTACTACTATGAAAGTATAATCTATGTATTTTTCTGGTGTTTTACAATTTCATTATCCAACTTTTTGTAGTTCAAACCTCTTCATCCATTAAAGTAAGCACTTAATGTTAATTCCTTACTTAAGCATATGGTTAACTTTCTCCCTTCATAAACTTAAATCTCAGTAATTCCCCTTCAGCGTTCCCTCCTCTTCTAAATTCACATCAACAATGCGACGAGGCAATGTGTATATACATGTATCCCTATCTTAAGTCCAAAATATTAACCAGGTCAGCGCCACTAAAAATCAATTTAAAAGCCTGGATGCCTCGTTTCAGTACCTTGTTGAAGCGTTTAATATGCTTCTCTGTTCTAACTGGGCAGCCTATTCCTGTTTCTCCCCTTAGTTGTTGTGTTCCCTTGCTGAACCCAGCACAAGAGTGCAACTCACTACAGTGTATTTCTTTTACTCACCGTCATTCTTAGGTCCTCCCTCCATTTCTGTGCATCTATCCCCTGGTGAACCTCCCCATCCCCAAAAGATTCCGTATCCAGGTGCCCATATCTCAAATTAAAATACCCCTCGCCTGGCATTGCCGGGGTTTTCTGGACGACTTCTAAAAGAACACACAGGCTGAGCGTTTCTGTCTCCTCCGTTCCCCACCGAGTTCGGTATTCCCTTGCTCTCTCCCCACGGAATGCCTACTTCGGGGTAACCTTTTGGCTCCGGAAAACCCAACCTTGCAAGCTCTGTCCCGTGACCTAGCGAGCCCAGCACACCATTCAAGTTTAATTCACACCGTTCTTGGAGCTGGTGCTCTCGATATCCCCAGTCCCAGCTGTCCCTACAATCTCTCAGTCTCCTGCCTCCGAGCCAGACCCCAGGTCAGACGAACGCCACTTGCTCGGGTTGCAACGCCTCCCTGGCCCGGCCCCTTCCACACCACTCACGCAGCCCGGAGTGGTTCTGCTCCTCACCTAGCTTCGATCGGGACTCCTCCAGTTTCTGGATTTGGTTCTCCAAGAAGAGCATCGCCACCGCGAAGGCCACCACCGCCAGCAGCTGCAACTTGGGCGGCATCATAATCCTGAGGAGCCCCATGAAACCCGCTGCTCCGGATCAAGACATACCGCGGTGGGCGGGGAGCGGGGCCCCGAGGGCGAGGGAGACGCCGGGAGGAGCCCACAGAGAAGGCAGAAAGGCAAGGAGAGCGAGGCAGCAAAACCACCGCAGCGACCCCCCTTCCTACCTCCCCAGTCCCCCGCCCCCAGGCGCCAGCACAAACACCGCCGGTGCCCGCTTCTTCTCGGACGACTCGACGGCCGATCCCTCCAAAAGCCCGCGCTGCAACACAGTGCGAACGGCTGCCGGGATCTCGCCTCCTATTGCCTCAGTCACCGACCCCCGCGCCCGCCTGCCTGCCTGCTTCGCTCCTTTCCTTCCTTCCCTCCCTCCTTTGCTCGCGGCCGCGCGCTCCTCCGCCACTGCTGCGGCTGCGGCTGCGCCGCCCCCGGCCCCGCCCCCCTCCCATCCCCCGCCGCCACCACGCGCACGCATCCACGTACGCTGCTCAGCAACCAGAGGCTCCACCCTCTGCTCCCGTTCGGTTGTGCTTATTGGACCGAAGAACCCAAGGGCTTCGTTCTCGGTTTGTGTTACGGTTGGTTTCCTGGGCTATAGGCATCAACCAAAGTGGCATTCGATTGGGTAAACTGGGAGAAAGAGGCTGGCCGAAACTGACTAAGGCGGAGCTTCTTGTCTGCTTAACGAAATGTCGTGAATGAAAGGAAGAAGCCCAGAAAAGTAATTGGGGAGTTTAGAAAAGTGCCTGACATGGGCTATCGAAAGGACCCACAACTTTATACTTATATCAAATATAAAAATATTTGGTCACCCTTAACTTCCCTATGCCCTTGGGTAATCACTCGCTGCAGACTAACAGGTTTGATGGCAACCGCTCTTTAGCAGCCGGTTTTAGATCAGGCTCTGGAGTGGACTCCTCTATCTGAAGGGTCCTTTGAGCACTCAGAGACCTACGGAAGATGGTAGCGATGGCAGCTGGGCCGGGTGGATGGCTTGGGCCGGCATTAGGGCTGCGGTTGCTGTTGGCAACTGTTCTCCAAGCGGTGAGTGGAGATCACCTCCGCGGTAGCCCCAGAGCGAGTGGGAGGGACTGCGCTGATGAAAACGGATCATTCGGATCCATTTGGGAGCCACACTTGAAAAGGGTGGAAGGACTGAGCTTCCTTAGCCACTGCTGCGGCCGGAATGCGACGTGGCTTACTTCCTTCTTTGATGCTATCCTTCCCCCCTCTGGGTTTCTAACGGTTCTTTCTCCTGGCTTCCGATATCTGAGTACTTATCGTCTCTTGCAGCTCTCCAGCTAATAACAATCTGTAAATCACACGGTCCTCGGGGAGGGGGTGGTGAGGAAAGGCAATAAATCTTGGAAAGGAGTGAAAATTGCTTTTTAATGGACAGAAATAAAACCGTTCTCTGTGTCATGGTTCCCAAATCCTAGAGAAAATCCCTCAAGTCCTTGGTCCAGACTGCACTTCCTATGTACTTCTTTCTCTGTAAGGGTGCATATTAGTGTTCCCGTAATTCACTGTTAGCCCTTCACCTCCGTCCTCTAGCATTGACATACCTGGGTACACTTAAGTGCTATTTGTTTTGTTTTTAAACAACGTTGTTACAATAAAAGTAGCAGCTCTATACTAGAGCATATCTCATTTTTAAAATTGATTTTCTAAAATGATAGTCTTCATCTTGTTTAAAATCGGACAGTGTTAACCAAGTTTCTTTATTTTTTACAGTGTTCCTTCCCCCCACCCCCCAATAATAGAGCAGATGCTTTCTTATCCTTTGAATGGGAAAGGCTAATTTTGATTTATTTTCCTATTCACCCATGAACAAATTAATATTGGTTAATTTTTCCTAAAAAGTTTGTAGTCCATCTTTTGCAGTGTGAATAAAACTTTTTAAATAGGCACTCTGCTGTGATCACACGTTTATCAGCTTAATTTTTCAGATAATCTTACGGAACCTGGTGAAAAGTTTTCCCCTAGGACAGAGATGTCAAACTCATTTTCAGCGGGGACCACATCAGCCTCCTGGTTGCCCTCAAAGGGCGGAATGTAATTTCAGCTCCTTAACAGTTAAGGAGTAGTTATATTTATACAGTCCTAAAATTATGTTGGCCGTTTGAAGGCAGCTGCAAGGCTGATATGGCCCCTGGTGAAAGTGAGTGTGACACCCCTGTTCTAGATCTGGTATAAACTGATTTATCCAAGGTTTCATGGAGTTGGGGCCTACACGGAAGGCCTCTTTAAATACCTTTGCTTTTCTTTTATCAAGGAGTTTGAAGATCTTGCCTGGTTGCTTTTGCAACAATTCACAGAGGTGGATTCTTTACTTCTCCAGTTAGTGTTACAGTACTTCATTATTCAGGTATTTGGTGCCTTAGAAATTATTGGAAGGACCCCTCTCTAAACTTTCTGCTCAAGATTTTTTCTTTTTTTGCAAATATTAGGTGATTTGAGTTCACCACCATAGAAAGATAAAAAGCAAAGTTGCCTTCTGATTTTCCTGTCTCTGACTGTTTCAATATCGATGGTTTTATAACCACCCCAAAACTTAATGGTTTAAAATAATGATCTCATGATTCTGCGGGTCTGATGAGCAATTCCTTTGTTGATTTCTTCTGGCCTCATTTATGCAGCTGTGTTGTGCTAGTAGGTCAGCTGGACTGAAAGGTCCAAGATGACTTCATTTTTAGTTGGTGCTGTCAGCTAAGGTGACACGCTTGGTTCTCCATGTGACCTGTCATCCTCCAGTAGGCCAGACCAACTTCTTGTCATGGCAGTCTCAGGGCAGCAGTGCTAAAGAGCAGAAGCTGCAATGCCCCCTAAAGCCCAGTGGTAGAAATCACATGTATCACTTCCACTTCACTGTGTCTGTCAAAGCAAATCCTGAGAGCAGTCTAGATTAGGGGGGTGGGGAATAGACTCCCTGCATGGAGGAGCAACATAGTCACATTGCAAAGAAGTATACATACCAGGTTCAAAGGACTTTATGGCCACTACAAAATCTACCACAGTGACAATCCACAGATTTAAGCCAGAAATTTTTGTCTCCTTTATTTCCATATAAACCTCACATCCAGGCAATTACCAAGTCTTAACTGGTTTTACTTAATAAATGTGTCCCAAGGCCATCCACTTATTCAGGCCAACATCTCCCTCCTTAGAAATAGCCTCTTGGTTTACCCTTTGAATTCTCAGAATCTAAATGGTTGACTCTGTCAGCTTCCCAGTTGCCTAGGCTAAAAATTACTCATTTTAAATTTTTTTTCTCTTACTCCCTGAATCCAATTGGTCAGCAAACCCTTAAAAATCTCCAAGTCAATCCATTTAACTCTTTCTTCACTTAGGTGATACCTAATTTTAAGCCACCATCTTTGCTTGCCTGGAATTACCACACAAGCTTTCTTAACTAGTCTCCCCATCTCTTTTTCTCCCTTTCTAAGCCAGTCTCTGCAATGCATCCAAAGTCATCTTTCTGAAACTTTAATCTGTCATTATTAAAACTCTTCAATGGCTCTCTGTTGCTTTTAAGGTGAAGTGCGTCCTCCTTCATGTTCCTTAACAAGGCCTGTTGACCTGATACTTGTTTGTGTATCTAGGCTTAATTCCCAGTATTTACCTCTATTGGAAAAGTAAAAATGTAGAGGTGGAGAATTGTGGTTCTTTGTTTAGTATATCTCACATATCATGTTCTTCCAGGTCTAAAATAAGGTGTTTAAGTAAAACACAAGACTTACGTCCCATTTCCCGGTTTGCAGAAGTAGATATATAGTGCCCTGTCATCATACTTTATGCTGCATTGCACTGAACCCCAGTCTTAACGGCTCCATGTAGCTCTGTGTAGGTGTCTCTCTTCCTCCACTCTTCCCGCTCCCATGCTAACTAGAATGTAGCCATAGGGAATACCGGGACCATTTTTCTTTTCTATATTTCATGTTGTGTCTTTCTTGTATTTTGTTCATTTAAGTCCCTCGGGAGTGTGAGTAGCCTCACAGTTCATTTGTGTTTGTTCTTTGCTATTAACGTCATCAGGGTACCTATAGTTGATGAGTATAGAGTGTTAATGAACCCCACTGCCTCCTACAAACACAAAATGACTGGAAATACAAAGGGGTTCCTGAGCAATTCACCCTTGTTGAACTGTTTTGACTTTCCTAAGGTTTATTCCTGTCTCTTCTGTAATGACCAGTGTTTTTAAGAAAAGAAAACAATAAAATACTTAAAAATGAAAAGGGAAGTGTGCATGGAGGATTGTGGAAAAACACTTAGAAAGTTAGAAAATTTCATTTCACGGTCTGCCCAAGGGGGTGAAAAAGGCCAAGTGGAATAAGTCGTTGGCAGTCATAAAAATAAACCAAATCTCTGGAACCTGACATTGAATAAAAAGAAAATAAGAGAAGAATTTCACGGATCCTTGAGGTTGAGCTACTGGTATGAATAGAGAACTTAGCTCCTACTTTAATTCATACCTGGGTCCTGAGACTGGACAAGTTGAGTCTTTATCATTGTGCCTCCAATTAGTTCTAATTGAAAGTTAGTAGCAATGCATAGCTGTCAGCATCCCGCGCAGTGAGGTGACAACTGGGAGGTCATAAAGGGATGTGACCTGAAAGTACATTCTGAGTATGATTAAGCATTAGAAAAGTAGTATTTTAGTATGGCCTAAGGGAGCTGTTTTCTAGCACGGCATCTCCCAGAATTAAGTGGTATTCTATTCTTCATTCAGCTCATACGTAATTGTCTTCATTCAGAAAGGCACTGTCCTGGCCGCAGTATAGATGATACTGTGTATCATTGATTCTGATACAGCCTCCACTCTCTTTCCTTCACAAGTTAACATCCGGATCAGTCTTATTTCAGTGGGTGGCACAATTATAATTGTCAGTGTTTTTGTTGTTGTTCTCAGTGGTACGTGCGATGATGGTGATTCATGGAATCTGTGACATGTGGGAGTTAGTAACAGTGGGTAAGGGTTTCGCAGGCAGGCCAGCGTTAGAGTCTTGATGCTGCCACCTGTTGTTTGCTGTGTTGTCTTAGACGAATGACTTTAACTGTCCTAGGCCACTTTTTACTTCTCTATAAACCAGGGATAATAACACCTTCTTCACAGGGTAGTTAAGATTAAATAATATCATGATGTAAAGTGCTTAGCAAGGTACATGGTGTAAGAGCTTGATGCAATGGCCATGTTTCTTATATTCATTTTTATGGGGTTCATCTATAAATCTATCTACGAGGGGAGATCCAAAAAACCAATTTATTTATAAAAAATTGTATATTTATTCTTACATGTTTAAACTTCAGTTACCTTCAGAGTACTCTACATTTGATGTGATACGCCAGTCAAGATGTTTTTTCCACTGCTCAGAACCGTTTTTGAACTCACCGATTTTGATGCCTTTTAGTGCTTCTGCTGTTTTTTGTTTCACCTCTTCCACATTGACAAAATGTTTCCCTTTGAGGACTTTTTTCATTGCAGGAAACAAAAATAGGTTGCTCAGGGTGAGATCAGGTGAATAGGGAGGGTGGGGCACTGGGGTCATGCTGTTTTTGGTCAAAAACTGCTGAACACTGAGTGAGGTGTGGGCAGGTGCACTTATAAATCACCCATCATGAAGTGGGCTGAATGCAACCTCTCACAACGTCAGCTGGTGCACTGACACAGATGGGTTCCTAGAACACTCACCTGGCAGGGGAAGCCTGTACTACACAGGGTCCACCCCCCAGAAGGTAATTCCAGTTCTTGGGGTTCCCCTCCTCATATTTACTTTTGTCTCAAATTTGAAATCTTTTCAAAATTTTGTGAGAAACCTATCAGTTTTCTGAGAGTAAAGAACAACTAAGCGATAACTAACCATAGGTACGTATAAGTATAATAAAATGTATAACCGTATCTGACTTTTGCCTGAAAATATGATATTACCATATAGTTAATCCACTTTCCCTGGTAAAACCCCTCATCTACAAGAAACTCAGTAATGCCAAGGGGAAAAAGAAAAATCAAAGAACAATGCATGGAGCAGAGAATGGAGTCTCTTAGCTTGTCAATCCTGCTTTGAATTGGGGAAAACTAAACTGTTAAATGGTTATCCCAATCAGAGTTATCCTACCCTGCCCTTAGAACTATGTCTTTCTTACAAGTGTGGCTACTTACATTAAAATTGCATATTTGACCTTAATGTGCACATTTAAATGCTCTTCAGATACTTTTTTGGTAATAAAAGGATAGACAGGCATAATTTATAAATTTGACTCCTGTATTATTTAGCATTTAATGTTTACCTGTGAAGTACTTAAAAATATTTTCTCATGTTCTTAGGTTCAAAGCTTGAGTCTGCCAAACCAATGACAGAAGAACTAGAAAAAAGCACTTCACTCGTGTGCCCTGTCTAGACAGTGATTAAAACATAAGTAGTTTTTGTAGTTTTTAGTTATTCTCCACACTGGAAGGTGGGAATAATGCTAACATTTGTTAAGTAGCCACTGTGTATTGAGTAGGATAGTGGATGCTTTCTGCACTTTTTGCCCTTTAGTCTTCAAAACTGTGAGATAAGTAGTGATTATTCCTGTTCAGAAACTCCAAAGTAAGATTGCTCTATGCTGGCATTTAAACCAAGATGCCGTCAGACTTTGATACATGTTTTGTTTATGTTCAAACCACCTGTCAGTGGGTGCTCAGTAAATGCCAGAATAAAGTCAAGTGTTAAGATCACATGATTTTCCATGAAGTTTTTTTTTTTTAAAACATGCTTTGGCATGAATTTCTTACATTTGTTAAGCAATTCATAGTTTCAGAGTGATTTCACTTTTATTACCTGTTTTAGTTATGGCTGCAAGATAAATCACCCTAAAATTTAGTAGTATAAACAGTTGTTTATTCTGCTGACAGATTCTGGGTCGGCAGCTAAGACAGCACAGCAGAATGGCTTGTATGTTCATGTGTCTCCAACCTCGGCTGAAATACTGGGGCCTGAAATGTGAACGCTCTTTATTGACGTCTAGTAGTGATGCTTGCTGCTGTCAGCTGGGGGCCTCACATGCTTTCTACCTGGGCCTCTTTTCATTGGCTCTCTAGTCTAGGCATCCTTAGAACAGGGTGGCTGAATTCCAAAGTTGAATGTCCTGAGACAGGGACACAGCACATGCAAGCACTAGCCTAACAGAGGCTGTTTTCTTTTTAATGACTTACTCTCCAAAATCACATAGTATTCATTCCTTCCTTTACACTCTGTTGGTCAGAACAGTCACAAGCCACTGCCCAGATTCAAGGAGAGAGAACATAGATACCCACTTCTCAGTAGAGGACTCCCAGTCACATGGTGAGAACATGGGAGGATGTGTATAGGTCTGTCCAGAAGGTATTTATTGAAGAATATATAAGAAGTATTGTACATAGGACAATGATGCCTTAGTACCCTTCAGAGTAGGCACCTTGGGACCTCACATAGTGTTCCCCAACACCATCAGGTGCACATCGTATTTTCCTGAATCTCATTAAGATTCTGAAATTCTGATTTTAGTTTTGGGAAAAGCCAGAAGTCACAGGGCACCATATCTGGGCTGTCGAGGGGGCTGAGTCACCTGAGTGATTTGATGTTTGCCAGAAAACTGCGCATTGTTATGGTGAAGCTGCTAATCACCAGTTGCCCATAGCTGCAGCCTTCTGAGTGGAGGCAAGTTCAAGCTTAACGCATATTTGATGCAGATTTGTTGCTGTACTTGCTTGGTCATTTTGAATGCAACAGCCACACAGTACACATACTCAACAACGTCTACTGCTCCCACTGACTAGTACGGTGAAGTCATCATTATTCATGCATGTGCATTCCAGTCCACCCTCCTTGGCTGCCAGGTTACATTGATGTTGTGCAAACTGTTCTCATTATATTAGTGATTGGACTTTTTTCTGGAAGACCTCATGGTATATTGGTACAGCTGTCTTTGGGAACTACAAATTATTCTGTGAAATAGATCAAGCAGATCACTTTAATAATGGAGAAATGAAAGTACTAGTACAGTACCAAGTGTCTTAGGTCTCTCCCACTAGACTGAGATACTTGATCTATTTTGAAGATTATATACTTCCCACATTATTACTGAGATAGGTAAAAGATGTATAAGGTATCAGGTTAGGATGTTGACTAACATAAGACCAATGGGATGATCAGTGCTTCGGAGGATTATGCTAGCAATACTTGAAGTTTTTTTACTTTGGAAAATGCCATTGGGTCTGAATCTGCCTGGTTAGTCTAGGAGGCTGACACACTACCAGTAGTGGGCCAAATCTAGCTGGCCCTGTTTTTGTAAATAAAGTTTTATTGAAACACAGGCATCCATTCATTTATTACTGTCTATGGCTGCTTTTGTGCTGCAATAGCTGAGTTGAGTGGTTACAACAGAAACCATGTAGCCACCAAAGTCTTCACTTAATTACTATTTAGCCCATTATATAAAATTTGCGGACCTTTGGTCTAAAAGATCAGCCAACTGTAGTCATACAATCTGAAGTCCCCCCTACTTGAAGCTGTGGTTTTCACCAGTTCATTTGTTCAACACACATGAGAGCTAGCACAGCGCTGAAAATACAGAGAAACAACTTAATTCTTGCCCTCAGGAGTTCACATATTGGGGAATTCTAGGATTGTCTGCAATCCTAGATTTACATAATGCAGTGTTGTGAGTGATGCTATTTTACAGCTATGCACAAATTTCTTTCTCAGGGAAAAGTAGAATGGGATTGGAGAAGTAATTGAAGGTATGACTGTCAGTGCCATTTAAGCCATTGAGTCAGGAAAAGATTTGAGAGCTCTGTAAGAGACAGAATCATCAAAACTTGTTTGCCAAAAAACAAGTAACTGGTTGTAAGAATGGTGAAAAGTATAGAGCCTAGAATGACTGACCTGGGCAACTTCATGGTCAGGGAAAACAGTCCATATTTTAGCTAAGCTGAAAGATGACACATTATTAAGAACAAATACAAAGATACTGAGTACACTGGGAAGGAATAGATTTAAGGGGAAAAGATAAGTTTCACCGTTGGAGATTTGAATTTGCAATGCCTCATGCAGCATCTAAATGAGACATCAGGTAGGCTATTGGCTTTGGAAGCTTGACATTCAAGAAAAAGACTTGGAAGTTTTCAGTAAATCATTGTTTGAAGCCATGGAAAATGCAGTTGTCTATGAAAGTATGTAAAGCAGAGAGAAAACCAAAAATAGAAATGGTAAACAATAACATTTAATAAATGCATAGAAGAGGAATGGAAGGGAGGACAAGCCCATGGAAGGGGAAGCTGGAGGAGAACAGTTTTGAATGCCTTTGCATTTAGTGATTTTTGGCTAATCGAGTGGTAAGATCAGAAGCCAGACTAGAGTAACAATTTAGAAATGGTGGAATGTGGAGAGAACAGTTAGAATCTCGGGCTTGAATACACTGAAGAACTATCATTGAAATTAAGTCCCTATGCGGATAGTAGAAGCTAGAATTGGCAACATAAGGTAGAGGTATTGAGCTTAGACAGATGAAGGTATGTCACATTGACTAGGACATAAAAGAAGAATGGGTAAGGGAAGAGGACTAATATTTTTGAAAGCCCGCTTTTGCCAGTCACTCTCATTAATTACGAAAGTCATTTCATTTAATCTTTACTGCAATCTGTTTCATGTAGGAAGTCTTACTCCTTGCTTTATTAGCGTGAAAGTTAATGCTTAGGGAGGTTCTTGCCCATTGTCACACATCCTGTAAGTGATGGGGCTAGTATCTAAACCCCAGGGTTTTATTTCTGATGTGCCCTGTCTCCCCCCCACACCGTCCCCTTCCCCATCCTTTCCCTGCCAGGTGTGAATAAAGGTAAGTCTGTGGTGTGTGGTAGAGACCTTGAAGTCAGTGTTACTCCATAAACCCATATAAACAAGGTAAGTTTTTTAAATATAATGGAAATTTGTTTTTCTCCTAAGGAAGTGTCCTTTATAAAAACTATTGACTGTTTAATAAAAGATACTATATGTAACATACATATCTAAAGAAATAATATATCTCTTTAATCCATATTTTAGCTAAGCTGAAAGATGAAGCATTATTAAGAAAAAACTTGGTTGAGGGTGGTGGATCAAAGACACATATAAGGTTATAGAGTAACTTATTTCCAGTGTGTTAGATTTTGTCAACCCTGGTTTCTCCATTTTTGGAAGCTTTATAATGTAAATATGGAATTAAGCTTTACTTCTATATTTTTTATTCAGGTGTCTGCCTTTGGGGCAGAGTTTTCATCAGAGGCTTGCAGAGAGTTAGGCTTCTCCAGCAACTTACTCTGCAGCTCCTGTGATCTTCTGGGACAGTTCAGTCTGCTGCAGCTGGACCCGGACTGCAGAGGGTGCTGCCAGGAAGAGGTGCAACTTGAAACCAAAAAGGTGTTGTAGTGTCTCTGCTGTCTCTTTCCTTAGATGTTTTGGTTGAGATAAGTAAAATACTAAATTGCTTAATCAGCTTCAATATAAATAAGTCTTTGGCGTTTACATTACGTAGTTTTAGAAACTCAAAATGACTTCTGGCCTGATCCATCAGATCAAAGCAAATAGGAAGGCGAAGTACAATTGCCACCGGGACCCCATGTCTGCAGTGGTTGTCCAGCAGAGAGGGAGCAGGATTATCATAGAATGCTTGGGCCCAAAGCTGCCCAGCCTTTCTAAATTATAGCCACATGAAGTCAAAGAATAATTAGACACTTTAATTCATTTGTAATAAGAACGCAGTTTTATAATGAAATTTGGGGTGAAAATAAAGCACCCCCATTACCTGGCACAAAATTTTAGACAATAAATTACAACTTTCAATCTGGTTAACAAAGAATATGGTCTATTAATTTACACATATTACTAATATTTCCAGGCCCCTAACCTCACCTGTAAGACATGAAAACAGCCAAGGTTAGGTAGTTCTAACTATTCAATAAAATCTGCTGTTTTGACTACCATTGAAGTTAATAGTAAACATTCTTCATTTTTTTTTACTGTTATTGGCCAATTACTTAAAATATCCTAAATACTTACAAATTAAATCTAGTATTGTTTATATTTTTCAAGTGTCAAAGCCTTTGCAGTAGAAAATAGAACCATTTAGAAACTAAACATTACAATTAAGCTACATCAAGTTTAATAGCTACATACCACTATCTTTCCAAACCACTTTGCAGTGTTCAGGTTCCCAGTAAGAATGCATGCGTACAACCTATATACACATTTCACATGGGAATGGTTCTTGTTAAATACACATGTAGAGAACCTGACATGGTAGGATTGTGCCCTAAAAGCCATAGAGCCAGATGTGCCACTATACAGAGACAGGTGTAGATGCATAAGCATTATCTAGCACTCCAGTTGTCCAAGGTGACATCTTCATGAGGGATGCCCAGTTTAATGTTTCTCGGTAAGACATTAATTCTTGATCTATACTAAGTCATTAGTTCAACAGCCTTATACATTGAAAAAATACAGTAAACTTAAAATATTTTTCAATACATTAATAAACTTCCTTAATTTTTAAATTTTTTTATTAAAGCTCTTAGATTTCTTTTCAATTGTAAAGTAGTCTGAAAAGATGATTATTATTCCAATAAAACTGAGTAAGTAAGATCTCTGTGTTTGGGGTGATGAGAAAATGGTGGTATCTCTGTTGCATTTCCTTTCAGTATTCGTTCAGTATTCGTTCACTGGTACACACTGAGGTGCTAACATGCATTGGAGGTGTGAAGGTTTGGAAGCTTTCAGATAGTAATTGTATCTCATTATTAGGTAATAAAAGTTTATTTCTAACACTGAGTCCAATTTTATAGTCTCAAAAGAAAAACAAACAAGCTTTTAAAAATGTTAGTACTCAACCATAATTTAATACTTGATTTCTTGGTTGTGAACCTGAAATTTCCAAGTCTTCCATGTTTTTCATTTTCTTGGTTTACGTACACCAATAATATAGTTTAATATTTTGAATATTTCCATACACATAAGTTAGTCTTTTTTGCCTGTAAATGAAATCTGAACAAGTTTACATAGGATTTACCTAGTTTAGGAGACCCTTCCCTGTCCCCTTTTCTTTGTTTCTTTGGTTTTGGATGGAATAAATTGCTGAAGGAATCCATATGAGTCATCTTCTCATCTTTAAAGTATCGTTCTGTGGTCTTTCGTGGTCTGTACACTACTTAACCAAGAATTATTTCCTGAGACACAAAACTTCAAGGATTGAATAACAAAGGTTGTTTTATAATAAACAATCTTTATCATACATACTCTCTTGTAATTAAAGTCAGTTGAGAGGTTTTATCCTTTGACTGAAATCAAATGTACCTAAACTGTAAACTAAGGGTATATAAAAGCTATTTTTTCTTACTGCCCTGTCTCAGTAATTCTTTATAATACGTCAGTTTTATGATACAATTTTAGTGGAACCAAACTTGGATCACATGCTTTTCAAGTAATGATATTCCTGTTCAGTTTTCATTATCAGATGAGCTGTGTTTGTTGTCTGACACCTTTCAATAGCTACAGCACAGCAGTGACACTTGACAAGTCATCTGCCAGTAAATATATACCTAATTAATTATAAGCTGAAATTATTATTGTATCTAAGTACAAGTGAGCCTGTGTCCTTATGTACCTTCTATGCTCAATCCATTTATTATTCTTTACTCCCAGCCACTAATCTCTATTTTTTTAGCTCTTCAAAAAATTTTATTAATTACAAAGGGAAATAGTAAATTCATAATAAAGAACCATACAGATGCCACCATAACTGAGCAATCAATATTAATATCACCAGTAACAATGCACATGAACGTCATCATCCCCCTATCTATGCACTGGCAAGGGCAAACACAATGTCACATTCTTCCCAAAAAATACATAACCTCAATATCATGATTAAAAAACATCAGTGAGACCCAAATTGAGGGACATTCTGCAAACTAACTGACCAATAAGTACTCTTAAGTCTGAGGGTAATGAAACACAAGAAAAGCAAAGATACTGTCACAGATTAGAAGAGTCTAAACACCCCTGGCTGGTGTGGCTCAGTGGATTGAGCGCCAGCCTGTGATCCAAAGGGTCACTGGTTCGATTCCCAGTCAGGGGACATACCTGGGTTGTGGGCCAGGTCCCCAGTAGGGGGCACATGCAAGGCAACCACACACTGATGTTCCTCTCCCTCCCTCCTTCCCTTGCCCTCTCTCTAAAAATAAATAAATAAAACCTTTTAAAAAATTGTTTTTAAAAAAGAAGACTCTAAACAGAGACAACAACTAAATCCCATGTAGGATCCTGTTTTGGATACTGGATGGGATCCTGGAACAGGACAGCAATACAGGAAATGGTAAAATGCAAGTAAAGACTGCAGTAGAGGTGATAGGATTATCCCAATATAACTTCCTGGTTTTGTTCATTGTTCAGCCACTAATCTCTAAATGCTTACTTCTCATTAAGCATTTGTTAGCACACTGTTGCTCAAAATTGATGAGTGGTTTTCCTTAGTAAGCCTGGTGGAACCAAACAGCAAAAACACGTAGAATATTACTGGAAATATAAAAGTATGGCATGTTGGACAAGCCTCCATTTAGATGCAAACCACATTTAAGTGTAGAATGTGCGGGTACATTCTGGGTCACTGGTGTGTGATCATAGGTAACAGTATATATAATACATTTTTCTGTCTCATTCAACTCTGGCTTAAGGCTTAATTTTGAAATCATGGTTTAATTTAGTCCTAGTTTAATAAAAAATCAAGATCTGCAGTATATAGATCTTACATCAAAAACATTAAAAATACTTGAATGTGGCCATATGTGTATAAATCATTGTGAATATAAATTCTTTAGAAGAAACAATTGCAGGTTATATACAGGAATGTTTTACCAATTTATGTACAATAAAGAAATGTTATTAGAAAACTCATTTTGGTTCTTGCTTACTTGTATGCTTTATTGGTCTGTCCAGGGATGAGGCTAATGATTTTTAGTAATGCTTACTCATTTAACAGGCTGAAGTTACTTTGATAGCCAGAAGCATAAGATTTGCTTAAAAAAAAACTTATTCCCAATAGAAGCAGAAAACGTATTTGAAATTCCTCATAATTCTTTAAATAGATATTTTATTATTTTTATTTGGCCTTGTTTTTCCCCCATTTTGATCACGAAGGATCTGCTAAGCATCACAAATATTAGCTAGATTGGAATATGACTACTTTTGCTCATAGCTGTGTAACTAAGTACAGTTTACAAACATCATTAAGGATTTTGACTTAATTGTGAAGAGCTTATTTGTAGTTTGAAGAAAAAACAAACTAATAATGAAAAAATATTTAAATCTTGGTGCTATTTTTATACAGTTCATATTACTAAATTGTATAAGTGACTTCAGCTTTAAATATTAGAATCTTACGGTGGAAGGAGAGGGACGGTTCTTTTTTTTCCCACTACTGACTCTGTTGTGGTAGGAAAACTTAGTAACAACTATTACCTAGGATTATGGAAAAATAAAAGAACCATTAGCTGCTACAGTTGCTAGTGGAATGTTGCATGGGGAGGCAGAGAGAGGTGAAGCAATTCTCGGGTAAAGAGCAGGTTAGGTACTAGGTAAGCAATCTCATAGATGTGTTATGTTTTTCTCCTTAATTACAAGAGTAAACCATTTCCACTTGACCTGTTTTCAAAGACTTAGCTCAAGGGTCTTCTCTTCTAGGAAGTCTTCCCTAATTCCCTTCCCCCACTCCTTCACCATCACTACCAATCCCAAATTATGGTAGCTACACCTCTGCATTCCCAAAGCAATTGAAGATATATTAATTTGCATTTACCTCCGCTACAGTGTGCTTGTTTTCTTTTTCTCCCAATAAATTATACTCTTGAAGTCTAGGACATTTTTGTTTCTCAATTCCCAGCCTTTGCCATAAAATATTTCATAAGTTTTTGTCCTTGAATAAGGCTGTTTTTACTAAGAACAAGATAGAAAAGGTGATTTTTTTTAATGTTGAAAATATACTTGAGCTCTGTAGATGTTTATTAAGTACCCATTTCATCTTACTTATGTGTCCTAAATATTAAAAGAGAATTTGTCTCCTTGTTGGCAGTTTTCCATTAGTAAGACTTTGGTTACAACTGTTTCTCTAACTGTAAATCTAGATCTTTCATTTCTCTGTTTTGCTTATAAGGATATCATAAGCATCCCAAATCTGTCTAAAAAAAGATATGTTAATTATTTAGCACAAATTCTTTAGTAATTCCATTCTGACCACTAACCTTAATGGATCTTTTTTCAAAATGTATGTGACCATCAGATTCAAAAGTTTCCTGGGATTTTCCTGAAGATAAACATAAATCAAAATTTTTTTCTGTTAAGTTTTTAATTTCTGTTTTTTAAGATTTGTAAGATTAAGTGTAGTATTTCAGTTAATAGGTTATTTTTCTCATATTTTGTCATCTTTCAGTTCTGTAAATTTAAACTTGGTTATGACAGCTAGATGGGTTTTTTTCCCCTGTCTCATTCATTTAAGGTTTTCATATCTTAATAAGATTGATTTCAGCTTCTTCCACACATTATAGAACTTTTTTATTTCTCCTTAATTTTATGACCCTATTTCCTTAGCTAGTACCTGTTCTTAAGATGTTGGTTCTCCAAGATCCTTATAATCCCACTGCTTTCTTTTGTCTTCTTCTTTAGAAATATTTTTACGTAATTGGTGTTTAGTACTTCCTCTTCTTTTGCATGTACACCTACTGTATCTCTGAATTGCTGGTCTGACGGTTTGGCTACTTACCAAACTAGAGCACCTTGTATGAGAAAAGAATCCACTTAGCTGAATTACTCATGTAGCAATTAGCAAGTTATTTCAACCTAATTTACTGTTCATTCCATCTCAGTTGTGACAGGACAAAGTTTAGAGTAAGGGTTAAGAGCACAGGCTCTGGAAGCAAACTGTCTAGGTTCAGATCTTCTGCTACTCAGCTGATGGTCTTGGGCAAATTACTTGATGGTTCTGTGCCTATTTATTCATTTATAAATTGGGGATAATAATTACTGTCTCACAGGGTGGTTATGAGAATTAAATGAGTTAATAATATATGTACTGCTTTGAAAAGTTCCTGGCATTACAATAAGTACTAGGTAAATACTTGGGGCTGGTGGTGATGATATTAGTAATAGATGTAATATCTCATTTCTGATAAAAAATAAAACAAGAAGCAAATAAATTTTGGAGAACTTAGAGAATAGCATAATAATGATTGCTATTGGCAAAGTAGGGCAAAAGAAAATAGACAAGGCATATAACATGAACTATTAGATTTGCCTCTGATAAAAGTTTGGAACAAAATCTTCTGGTACTCCTTGTTGAAGCTCCTGGATCAGCTGAATCAAGAAGAAATATGATAGCAAAATTAGTAATATGAAAACTTTTACTGTTTGCAACTACTTATTTATGTGGACCTTAATATAGAAATAAATTATGTCAAACATAATTTATATTACCAATTTTGAATCCTGCTGATTGACATAATAATAAGGAAAATACTGCAAATTTGAACTTTTAAAGTTATACCATTTTGATCATTTTTAGACGTGTTATGTAAAATTGCACGTGAGGAAAGAAGATTTTGCTGCTAACATTTTTCAAAACCATTTACAAAGTGAGCTCAGTTTTCTTAGGAAACCTGTTCCGAAAATTGCATGGACCCCATGTTTCAAAG
>VMDR010005325.1:0-52471 GCA_007922815.1 Macrotus californicus | reverse complement strand
CCTGTGTGTGTGCTATATTTCACAATAAAATTAAATGATCAGGAGAAAAGAAAGAAAAAATTAAAGAGGAGTTAGACAAATTTATCTTTAAATTTTCTTTCTGCTCTAAGTCCCACCTTATTATAAATGTTCTTATTTAATTGGTCTTAAGTACTTAAGTACTTCTTTTCTTTCTAATTAAATTTACGTTTTAACTCTTTAGAACAAGCCATAATGAAAATCAGATAAAGAATAAGAAGCCTGGTGACAGATACTTCATTTTGCTTGGAACACCAGATGTCTGGTCATTTTTTCTCTAAAGCAATCGCTATAACTTCAACATAATATATAAATAACAAATACATTTTTAAAAAATGTTCACCAATTTTTTCTTCCTACAATGATTTCTTTCTTTGTTTAATAATTCAGATATTATAAGAAATCCTTAAGTTAACAGTAATTTTATTATGATTTTCAGAGAGAGAGGGAGAGAGAAGGCAAGAAAAAGCTAACAGATAATGATAGCCTGATAACAATATCCTGTATGTACAAATATTTATAATCTTTCCCTTGCTAGTGAAAATTAAACTTTCTTCCAACTCTGCATAGAGTATTAGCCAGTATATTTTTCATTATTTCTTCCCTCTGTCTACTCCTCATTTATTTCCAAGCAAGCTTCTGTCTTCCTAAGTCAAAACCTGACTACCTTTCAAGCCATTGTCATCTGTTTCTCCTCATTACCAAACGTCTTTGTCTAGGTCTTTGGTTCCATGAATCATGTTCAGCCCCTACCCACTGCAATCTCACTTCTGCCGCCAACCCTTAACTGAAGCCAAGACTACAGAAAATCCCTCGCTAATAAGTCACCAAGTCTTCTCGATTCTAACATCAAAAGTTTTTTTCACATTTGTCTCTACTCCCCTCTACTACTAAGTACTTCCTGATTCACTTCCCTTGCTTCCTATCTCTACACCCTTTAGTCTAATCTCCAGTTTACTGATAATGCTTCTAAAATACACATCTGATTGTTACTCTCTGATCCCAGGAGGTATCCTACTACCTGAACAATGAAGTTCAAACTCTCTGGCAAAGCACTAGAGACTTTGGCTTCAGGTACCTTCTTTTTAGTCTCCCACAACTCTTTCCCACTTTCAACCCCTCAAGTACTTTACACTTTAATCTTACCACCTCACCACCATTACCATGTTCTTCCTGGAGTCTAGCATGTTCACTGCTCCTTACTCTGCTCGAAGAACTTCTGCTCTTCAGAGAAATAATTGGACTTGGGATACTATAACAGGCTATCACTATTAAATCGAGTTCTTTTAGTGAAAAGGCTATTTCAAGAGATGAGATATTGTTGGAATTTTAGATCAAACCAAAGTCTTTCATTTTAAAAATAAAAGTAAAATGGGACATTAGGGAACAATGGTTATCCATTTTTATTAAAGTGACAAATCACTTTTCTAACAAACAATATTCAGCATAATTTGGTAGACAATCTATGATATGACCAAGGATGGGATGGGATAACTTTTACCACTAACCAATAATCATTATCTTTTGACTCCATTGTATCATGTGCTTTTTTCATCTGCAAAAGCCTAAGACCTAAAATAGCACCATGTAACACTGTTCATTGCTCCTCAGTAATATTCAGAGCTAAAAATATTACCAATTCTGATCTACCTCAGATAGTTTTCTTAAAACAACAGCTTATCAAACCAAATAAATTAATTTTACTTTCTCTTTATCTTAAAAATGAAAACTTATTAAACATCCTACACTAGGTCAACTCTAGTTTTCTAAGATGCTGTAACATGACAGTGTATTTGGAAAAGGGGCCTTTGGGAGGTAATCAGGATTAAAGGAGGTCATGAAGGTAGAGCCCTCATGATGGGGTGAGTAGCTTTATGAGAAGAGGAGCAAAGAGAGATCACTCTGGTTACAGGCACCAAGGGAAGGCCAAGCGGGGACACAGTGAGAAGGTGTCATCTGCAAGCCGGGAAGAGGTCTTCACCGGGACCTGACAGTACTGGCAATCTGCTCTCAAACTTCCACTCTGCAGAACGCTGAGAAAATAGTCTCTTGTTTATGCCATGTAGTCTACGGTTTCTCGTTATGAAAGCCCAGAATGAATTAAACACTGAGGGTCCTTTCACAACAGGTCTCACTTTGAGAGCTAATAATTAATCACTTCAATATCCCCAGCTAGATAGCTAATTCTCAAAGTTTTAGGGTTGGGTTAAGTCTTCTCTTGAGTTCTTTTCTAACACTGTGTCTCTTTCTTGGGACGTGGACTCTAAAAACTTCCGCAGAAAACCAAATTTATGCTTGTACCAGCTTAGTTATTCCATATACTGAGATTTATGAAGTATTCTGATTTTACTTATTGGTGACCATTTTCCCCGCCTCTGAATTTCAAATGTTTTCTGGTTTTGTTTACACAGAAAACACCTGAATAGACCTCTTTTCTCTGGGAATGCCTCAGTTTATGAAGCACTGCTAGACTACCAAGTCAGTCTGCCAGTTACATCATTGTAAATGAAAGAATGCACATCCAGAGGCTAATTTAATTCGGTAACCAAAATGCTGCTAGTCTATGTCTAATAAGCATTATTACTTTTCAACCTTTTCACAGTAAAACAAGTTTAAACTATTGTGTAAAACCACTTAAACATTTCCTTATTTCATTTCTGTACAAAATATGTCTTCTGCCCTCCTAATCTGTCTTAATTTAATAGGTCACAGAGACTTTATAAAAAGAACACTAACAATGATTGGCCAGATTCACTTTATAATTGTTGTAATTTATAAAGTTTGAACTACCATCTCTACTGCTTTCTTCCCAAATAAATTTTCATTAACAAAGTAATACTGACCATCTCATCCTCCTTCTGCGTCTTTTACCCCCTAACCCAAAAACCCAGTTGCCAAACTTACGCTTTTCATTTAAGAATTTAACAAGGAAATGCAGTAGTGTTCTTATGAGGCCAAACTATTTGAAGCTTCAGATACTATGTTTTCCCCACTACATTAGTTTGAAAAAAACTATAGATTTTCATCCACATGATGATGTCTTAGCAAAGAACAACATCATGTGGACTATAATTATTCTACAACCATCCCACTTTAATAATAAATGCTGAGAATATTAAAACAACAAATGGAATGCCTTAAAATGCATTAAGCTCTTCTCTTATTAAACACAAAATTCTAACTCTTACCACAAGCCTTTTATTCTTAATTCACAATCAAATCCTTCTGGCAGTTAATCTCAGCACTTAATATCACTCCAATGAAACCAATCTTAAATGATTGAAAATGCCTTCCCTACTTCTCTCTAGGTGTCCTAAGAAAACAGAGGATGAGCAGAGATGGAGTTCAGTCACTACGTCTATACACAACACAATTATGCTTTGTTATACACCAACTTTTGCTAGAACATCCAGGTCGGAACTTTTCTCCATTTCTGTTGAACTCCATCAGTTAATAAGGAGTAGGCTACTCAACAAATACATACTGTTTTGGTGGTGATGATGACAAAGACAGATACATTGGTGGAGAACTCCTGGGCTACCAGGCACTCTTTTATCTGAACGTCATCACTGCAATAATAACAGTAGTAGCTGTATTTAAGAAATGGAGAGGAAGGTAGAAGCATCTTATGCAGATTAACACAGCCGGCATGTGAACATAGGCGGTTTGGCTTCAAACCCTACGTTCTTAACACAGCATCCAAACGATAGAATTACTTTCAAGAACTTGTATTCCAATATCACTAGATTCTTAGCTAGAAACCATCTACTCAATCTGGTTTCAGCTAAAAAGGGAAGTTACTCTGGACTTTTAGACAGCTCATGGAATCTCCTGCAGGACCATAAAGTCAGGCTTAGAGGACACAGAACCAAGAGCAAAGCCCAAACCCCAAGACATGAGTGCTTCCACAAGACACCACAGTCATCCAGAGTGCTGAGAGTTCCACCCTGGGGCCTCCGACATCAGGTCACCTCCATCGCGACACTGGCCGAAAGAAGGGATCCTGTGCACAAAGGCTTCTGCCTTTTCACCAAAAGTTCATCTCGACAGATCTGAATTCATCGCCCAGTAAAGTTAATGTGCAACTGCTGGCTGTACATGAGTACATTTGACCTATAATTAGAAGTGAAATATATGTAGTTATATTTATACTACATTTATAATTATAGTTGTAAGCAAGCATGTGTTCAAGGTCTATAAAAGAAAATAGTTTAAAAAACTGTGTAATAGTTTGGAGTTACAGGTGATTTCTTTATTCTTTTTCTTTTCATTGTTTTTTTTTTCTGTGATGTTAATATTATTTACGTAAGAAATAAAAATTAAAAGAGGAAACATACACCTTTTTGTTGACATACATTGATATATATGATACTCTAAAAATGTGACTGGCTTTCAATATGTTCCTAAAAAACACCACCCAATCAAAAAGACAGTAGCAGATGCCCCTTATTCTACGGAAGTGAAGCTTGCATTGTATTATTCTCCCCAAATTTGGAAGTGCCCAGTGCATAGTAGCTCCAAAGAATTGAGTCTCACATAGTTGGAAAGATCTTGATATAAGAAACGTAAATTCTCTTCTCAGCATCAGAATGACTTCCCAAGGCCTGCACTCCCTGTCCAGATCAGAGGAAGTCAGGAGCTGCCTGGGGAAGTGCTGGCTGCGCCTGCTGGAAGCACCAGGCTCTGCCTGGTACCTCCTGGAGCTACCTGACCTCATCCAGGAGTCTTCCCATGACCCCCAGACCAACCTAAACCTTAGGGAGGGCAAATGTGAGTAGCTTTGACCAAATATTCCAGTGCCCGAGATTAAGTTCTGTTTGCTCCCCTTCTGTCTTTCAACTCGGCTCACAGGCTGCTGATGTAAAATATGATTCCCAACTTTTTATGTAATGAGGATCTTATCTGTACAAAACTATCTAGTATTACAGATACTCGAGAATCCCGTCTCCTGACTGCTGGGCCCAGCTCTCCACAGTCGCCTCCTCTGCTCCTCACCACACCCCCCTCCAAAAGACCTGCTTTGGTTTCCTGGTCCCAGCCTGTTCTACGCTAGTTAAGGGGAGAGAGGGAAGTCTACAGACAGACCCAATCATCCCAAATGCTCCCACAAGCCCACTCCCTTCCAATGAAAGAAACTAGATCACATCAGCTTCGCCCTACCTGTGATAGTAAAAATCCTGGAAAGTCTATTTTGAATGTAAACTCTTTCAGTTCTAAGTTACAGGCATCAAGGAGACACAGAAATCTATTTTTAAGCATAAGCACACTGAAAACAACCAAATGTAGGTGAGATCAAATGCAGGTGACACTATGAGGAAAGAAAAAACACATCCCGCTTTAAAAAGTTTCTCCCTCCAAGCTTCCCACATATAAAATTCTAGCCACTTATGAGTAGTCACCATTTTAATGGATTGTGTCAAGTGAAAAGGGAGAAAGAAAGATACATTCGCCATGAGGCTAATTTATGATCTCACTAAATCCAGTAGACTGAAGGATTTCATTTAGTCTATCATGAATTCTTAGACCAAAGCAATTCTATTAAAAGCCTTTTAAAGAAAAAGAAGAAAGGAAGGAAACAAGTAAAGGAAGGAAGGAAGAAAAGGGAAGGGAAGAAAAGGGAAGGGAAGGGAACCGGAGGGGAGGGGAGGGGAGGGGAAGGGGAAAGCCTGCCTTGAACTTGCTAGGTCAGCCAACAAAAACTGTCCCTAAATATTGTAATTATATCAGATACCACCCTTCCCACAATTTTGAAAAGCTAATATCAAAGAATTTGTCCCTTTAAGAACATGAAATTAATTTTAAAATAATTTTTAAAGAAATTGAAACAATAGATATAATACTTTATAGTTGCATATACATGATATTCTCAAAACAATATGGAGCTTAGAAAATATATGCTTAGAAAAAATTACCAAAACACATGCAGAAGAATCCAGTTCCTAAAAAAGAGAGCCCCTCAAAACTCAGTTCTGTGACTCCAAGTCCTTGGGACCCAGCCACTCCCAGCTCACCGTTCTGCCCTAAGATGTGGCTCTCATCTTCATGGTCAGAGAGTGTCACCTACACTCCAGACACTGAGATAAAGAGTCTAGACCATGCCGCCTGCATTTTCCTATACATATATTCGTTGTCCTTTCTGACAGTTTCTCTTCCTGGTCTCCCACTGGTCCATTGTTGGACTCCGATGAAACATACATTAAAACTGAGCTTTACCAGAATATTGGCAATTACACGGTGTCCCCAAAAGAAAACCAGAGGAAAGACATGTGGCTTCTAACCAAAAACAAACAAACAAACAAAAAAATCCAGCTAAGGATTCCTGGGTTCTTAAAAAAAACCTTAAATTCAAGCATTAAAAAACATGCTTAGAAGGATTTTTCATTGGCTGTTGACCAGCACCGCTGATTCAAGGGCTCTTAATAGGATTGCTTTGGTCTAAGAGTTCATGAAACCCTTCAGGCTTCTGGATTTAGTGAGCCCATAAATAAGTCTCTTGTTGAGTTTTAATTTAAAGTATTCTTCCTTGCTTCGTTTTCTTTTTCCATTAGCCTCTGAGTTCTTTAAGGGAGGGGGTTCCTTTTACCTTTATATCTTTTTAACTTTACATCATCAACATTTAGCACAGGGCCTGGCACTTAGTAGCCTTTCAAATGATGACTTAAACGAAGAATAACCCTCCTCCTCTCCCCATTCCTTAATATGCACACACCTCAGACCCAACATACATACCCATTCTGAGGGAAAATGCAAAAACATTGCAACTCACAGAGACACACAGTAAATAGTCCTTAAGACAACATATGAAGACCTAACAGCGATAGCATCACTAAAGAAAATTTTAGGCCTCCAAAAACAGTGGTGCCTTATAATAAGTGACTTTAAGCTTTACCAAAAAATAAGAGTGTACTACTAATTGATTTTTAAGGACTAGAAATTTTGGTCGTATAAAATGCAACAGAAATATCCAGCATGATTTGGCCCTTGCTGTCACAAAGTTGATAAGAATCAACTATTATTTTATTAAAAAGGCATCAACAAATAGATTGATGGCCTCAAGAAAAAGATACTCATGACCAGATTACAAATAAGGAAACTTGGAAAGAGCACTGTGACCTGTCCCTGGTATCATCAGTTACCACGACCTGTCCCTGGTATCATCAGTTACCATGCTAATCCAACTCTCTTTACAAGGTCCAGGTAGGTGGTATACACACATCATCACAGGAAATCTGTGAAAGCCACGTCTGAGCCTTGACTCAGTCAGACTGAATCTACAACCAAGAAGGTAGAGCCACTGGGAATTATAAACGTGCTGACCTTACTGAAAAGCTACATGACTCACTAGGCCCACGCCTTGAGTATCTCTGAATATGACCAGAAACTTGGTCTGATCCACTTACCTATAGCTCTGACCTTATAGCCCAGGACTCCTATCTGATAAAAACCCAGTATCTCTATCTCTACATCAGGTGGGGTACGGTTTAGCTGCAAGGGATGAAAAAATCCAAAATAACTGTGGATTAAACAGGGCAGAAATGTGTCTTCCAGCACAGCAATTCTGCTCCAGGAAGTCTTTATGATCCACTGAATTCAACAGTCATAAACAAAGCTACTACAATAATCAACAACACAGCATGGCTAAAAGTTAACTCTCCAGTTCAAAGCTATCTCAGTCTCCCTAACTCTCATTTGATAAATCCAAGCCATTTTAAACTCCTGGTATCTGCTGTTTCTTTGAGAGGGCTCTACAATTATTATTATGATAACTTTCACTTGCCAAACACCATTGGTGACCAACAACATTTGGAGATACCTCCAATTAAACAAACTGCTATTCATTTGATAAAAGGCAAAGGGTTCTCTGATGGTTTTAGTTCAAGACACAATCCCCTTAGTATAATATTTAGTATAATCTTTAGACATTAAGTACTTGATTCTGAAACACAAACCTTTTCTTCCTCTTCTAAGATAATATCAATACCGAGGCAATTAAAAAGCAACTGATTTTATGAGACATGGGCATTTCCCTTCATTTCAAAACAGAAGTAGGTATATACCCAGATTCAGTCAACCGAACCATCATAATTTTGTATAATCTTCTTCTCAGTCTCTCTCCATGTCATTAACTCCAGTAATTCTGTATATTATATAACTACATACTTAGAAACCACTCCTATGAGGTAGACAGTTCGTTTATTCAGTAATTCAACAACTATTTATTAAGCACCTGCTTGTTGCTAGACATGCCATGTGCTAGAGAGAGTGAACTCTCAAAAAGCATGTTGCATAAGACTCAGCCCCCCCAAGAGTTCTATATTTAAAAGGCTTTTGCTAGGCACCAGACACAGTTGCTCTCAGAATTGAAGAGCTCCCTGCCGGTGCAGTGTAGTAAATACTACTTATCCTTTCTGGTGAGTACGGATTCTCCATTACACAGATTCTCTGTATAAATTTGTAAGAAGTGATAAAAAAAAAAACCAAAAAAACATCTTCTTATAGTAAGTTCTTTGACATGACTTGATAAAGAGCATCTTGGTACACAATGGTGCGCAGACAATTTGTGTGACATAATTCTAAGAGAAGAGTCAGAAGCACCAGCACTCATGTAACCCTGATCCTGAATTTGGTCTAAAAGTTTTATACATTTTTAGTGGCATGGGAGAACAGAGGATGCCGTAATACATGAAAATGGCAACATTAAAAAATTCATAGTAGCACAAAACTACTACTATTCCCATCAGATCCCTTGAACTTTAATAATGTCTGCCCTGGTTGGCCAATAAGTTATAAAAGCAGACAGAGGAAAATCCCCAATATTTAATACTGCTGGAATGATTTTTCATTTAGAAAGATTTTATAAGTTCTCTTAAAAACAGGTAACCAGCGTGGGGTGGTGTAGCTCAGTGGATTGAGCATGAGCTGCGAACCAAAGAGTTGCCAGTTCGATTCCCAGTCAGGGCACATGTCTGGGTTGCAGGCCAGGTCTCTAGTGAGGGCCACCTGAGAGGCAACCACACATTGATGTTTCTCTCCCTCTGTTTCTTCCTCCTTTCCCCTCTAAAAATAAATAAATAAAATCTTAAAAAAAAAACCAAACATGTAACCAATTTTGGAGACACAGTTTTCTAGAAGGGGGTAGCTATTGACAAGAGCAGGTAACTTAGTATATGTAAAATAGAATCCAGGTAAAAACCAGACAATATATTCTTATTATCCTTACACATAAAGTAAAAATAAATACATAGCCACTCCACCCACACAGTTATATATGAACTGATCCAAATCAAAGAAAGTACGGCAAAAGGAGGTATAAAAGAAAGTTATTCATTTATTTCCCAGATTAAATGACACAAAAGTCACCATCTCATTAACTGTCCAAAGGAGAGAATATACTGCACAGCTGAGACTGGATAAAGAGACTGGCTAATCACACATTTATAATTTTCACATTACACAAATGAAAAGATTTATGAAGGCACAATTTAAGAGCCTACCTTGCTTAAGTCACTTAAAAGAAGCAAAGTGACAAGAGGGGCAAGCAATTAGCTGCTTCTCCACAACAGCACAATTCCAAGTAGCTCACTACATGCCCCTTTATTTTACTCAAATATCATTTCAACATGCAATCTTCCCTGTGTTTTGATGCAGTGGCCATTTGCTTTGTTTTTAATGCAAATACCTGCTTACTGATTGAACATTCCCCACATTATGGTTTGTGAACTATTGCCTAGATGTTGCTTATAAATGACTTCAGCGATTTATTCACTCTTTACGACCTTTGAGATAATAATCAGCCAGAGTAAGCTCCAGGGTACAAGCCCTACTCTAAAAAGGCAGGGAGCTAGTGTGTAGTCACAGAGGAAGAAGCTCTCATTTAATTTCTCTCCCACAGACTGTCAAAAGTCTCCTTTCACAGCTTTACAAGAACACCAGCCTCCACAGTGGCAGGGCATTACCTTGGCACTACACCACTCTCAAAGCTGTTACACAGCACTCATTTATCTTCACAGGATCCCTGTGCAAGAAGCAGGAGCTCCTGCTACCCACGTGGACAAACTGGAGCTCCAAGAGGCATTTACGTGCCCGGGCCATGCCTTCATGACAGCTGCAAAATCGGCTTTGGAAGCCAGACCTCCTCCTGGGTGTTAGAAGTGCAGGCCTAAAGTTGTGGCCAGGGAGAGGTGAAGGACTCTCCCCAAGGCTCATCTAAAGGATACAATTCACAAACCATACCTGATTCCCTACCTTTTAAAAGCAATGGGGCTCAGTTGAAGCTTCCTCATTTCAAGTCAATAGGGCCCTAAATCTTTACAATTACACAGTTATTTTTCAATCTTACTTCACTGATTTGCACAATTTATTTCAAGCATTCACTAACATAGCTCGTATTAAACTGTCACTTCATGTAGTGACATGATCACAGCACAATGAAATGCGTCATTCGCAAGTTCGTGGTGAAGCTGGTGTGAACCTCTGGCCCGGCCAGCTGTGTAACAACTAGACGCAGTACCTGGTCCTTGCGGGTGATAACAAATGGCTGTGTTACTGGTTTATGTATCTGCTATACTACACTTTTTAGTGTTACTTTAGAGTGCACTCGCTCTGCTTACAAAAACAAAGAGCTTGCTGTGAAACAGTTTGCTGTGTTATGCTGGCAGCGGTTTCACACGTCCCCTGTGTACCTCGTCTCTCGATGGCATCGTTTTCTCTTGTGCTTGATTTAATCTCATGTTGTTTTGTGTAGTAACATGCTGTACAGGCTTATAGCCTGGGAGCAACAGATTGCACTGTGCAGCCTAAGTGTGTGGTGGGCTGTATCACCTGGATTTGTGTGAGTGCACTCCGTGATGCTCACACGACGACAAAATTGCCTAAGGACACATCTCTCAGAACATACCCCTGTGCTTAAGCAGCACCTGACTATAATTTCGTTTCAAATTGGGAGAGGATGGGAGGGGAGGAAGGAGGGGAGGGGAAGAAAAAGAAAAGAAAAATCTATATCCATCTCAAAGGAGTTGGTCATGATCACAGGCTCACATCTCCCCAGTGAGACCAAATCCCAGATGAATTGAAAGAAGATACACATTAGGTCATATGAGGTAAGGTATTTTATTTTACATACTGTACTGGAAACCTTTTAAGCAACGCACGCTCCTTAAACTAATAAATTGTATTTCTCCCACAGCTTATTTTAAATATGGTAAAACTATGTTCTCAGATTCTTCCGTGAAATACATAATTAATGCTCTTCATGTTTCATTTCCCTGACACCAGGTAAGAATAGTACTTCCACTGAACACCATCCTGGTCCTCAAACTCTCCTCATTTAAAGATGTCACTTCCCACCCATGGCACAATCTGAGAAGGGAACAGTGCAAACAGTGGAAGTAGGTGGATCCTTCCAGTTTATTTTCAGTGTGTACAAAGCACTGTTGCACCTACTGGGTCACAGATTTCCAGTAACACCTATAATTTTAATGACTTGGTTTATCAACCAGGTGAGCACAGGGACCAAGAAAACACCTGCTGTCACTATTACCATTGACTAACCCAGAAAATGCCACCGAAACGGCAGTAGAGAGTTAAGAAATCAACTTCTACTGCTTTAAAACGTAAACTCAGAAGTCTCTCTGCGACTTCCAACCTGTTTGGGGGTTAATACCTAGACAGGTGGCAACCCTACTTAGGGTACATTAACCGCCCTCTAATTGTTCAAAAAGAGCTTGCAGCTAATTGACAGGAACACGGCTAAATTATGCCTGTTGGGAATACAAAATTTATAAATAATCCTTAGAGGTTAAGGAAATAGTGACTTCTATAAAAAGAGATTTTAATTTAACAGAAAACATTTTAAAATAAAGTTTAGTATATAGTCTATTAAGGAATTAAAATGGGCCTCATAAGCAGGCAAATACAGAAAAACTGGGAAAGAGATAACTCAAGACTGATTTGACTCAGAAGCTGTTTCACTTTAACCCTGCATGGCTTATTTTGGATGATTTTCCAATCAGATAATAAAAAACAATTTCATTGAAGTGCCACGACCAGAGGGTTTACCGCGTGAGGCCCTGCTATGCTCTATTTCCACGCCTCCTGGTGGGTGCACCTCTGCCACCCGCTCATCCTGGGGAAGCGGGCTTTCCTCCGCACGCGCTCAGAATTCCCCCAGAGGAAACCCAGACTCCTCTTCCTCACCCTCTTCGACTTCAAAGGGCCGTCAACCTCAGGGAGATGGAGAAGCCAAACTTTTTACTTTCTTTATAAGCCAAGAACTGTATTTCTACTTTTTTCATTAAAAAGAGAATTCACACAAAGTTGGTCTTTCTAAAATAATGTCATCAAACTTTGAAATGCCATGCTCAGATCAGGTGTGATTAAAGTATATTACATATGACACAGCAGGTGCAATATTAACATTCTGGTTAGGTTTATGTAAGATATATACGTGTAGGGCTGCACAATACACAACGCGCTTTGGAAAAACCAGCATCAAGGTTATCTGCTGTGACTTACTATCAGCAGAGAGAAGGAGGCAGATGGAATTCTGGAACATGGGTAAGATAACACTCATGTCAAAAAAAAAGTCCTCGTCCTCAAGCAAGCTAATGAAGCAAGTGATAAGCTACGGGTCAAATTCCCACTTCTACAATCAAAATTTATCAGAGGAGCCCTTGAAAAGGGAGTGCATCTGTCATATGTTAATGACTTCAAGCCGGTCCCTGAACTTCTAGGTGTATAGGAAAACTTAAAAGCACTTCACAACTCCTTACGGGTATAATTAGACTGTTGCAATTGTTGGCAATTCTCATCCTGGGACTTTAAAAGGTCACTCCGCTCTTTAAGATACCAAATTTGGAGTCCCTCTCCCTTCTGGACAGATTAAACACACCCTACAATTAGTATACAGCTGCACCTGTTGCAAAGCTTCTTTCTTCAGTGATGTAAATGGGGACAGTCAACAACATTCTAAATTCTTGAGGGATTATTAAACCTCAGAAACCAATCTACGAACAAATCTGTCTGCTGCTGAGGTGAAGGGTGGTGCTCACACCCTGACCACAACCAGGAGCAGCCGCAATCTCTACTCTTCAGAGACAGCCCCTGGGAGCACAGGCACACACTGACTTGGCTCTCGGCCTCGAGTGGTCAGGGTGCAATTTGGTCACCCGACAGGACTAGGGTTTTCATGATCTAGTTGAGTTTCTACAAAAATAAGGAGAATTTCAAAATATTTTTTAAAGTGCAACTAATCAAAATTGCATTATCGATATCTGAACTCTGCTAAATCTTGGTGAAGGAAGAATGCCACTGGTCACATATGAAGGTAAATCTTTCTATTTTATAAAGTTTGTAGCCCAAAGCCACACATTCTCCTGTAATTTATCAATCTGTTACAAAAGTTTTCTGCACATTTCATAATTGTCAATGATAGTAATGCACTGCTATGGTACAAAAAAACACAATATAGATATTAAAGGATATAGCTTTCAGTGGGGATGTATTTGGAAAAAGAGACCTTAAATTAAAAAACAGATTCCTAAAGTTCAAAATAATAAAGCTATTAATAAATTATGTCTTAAATCCACAAACTAAATTTTTGTTCCTCCTTTATTTCTTTCCTTTCTTTTTTAATGAAAGAGGAATATAGAGGAAAGGGCTCCAAAGCCACCTTTTCTAAAGCCATGTAAATCACTGGTATTTTCCACTACACCAAAAAAATAGTGACAATTTTTGGTAGCTAATATGTATAACCACACAAACAAAACTACAGTAATGCCTTCTTAAATTAGTGATACTGTGCTTAGTAAATCTACTAGGCAAAGCCACTAACTATCACCACTGCCTATAACATCATCACATATACTCAGGTATTTTTCCCATATATAAAATATTTTCAAAACATAATTGAAATTTTACAAAGCAGGAAAAAACTTTTTTCTCAAGAATATTACTACTTCGTTATTAAATAGGTACACTTTCTTCTGTGTGTGTGAAATTATATGTACAAATACTTCTAAAAGCTGACTGAAATAACAAAAATGTTAAACCAGTGAGACTATTTCAAAATTAGCATTCCAACCCAAATAAAGATAGCACAGTTGGATTATATTACTACCATTTCCCTCCAAAAACTAAATAAATGTACTTTCTAGTGAAGCTATTTCCTCAAAGGAAATATATAATATTTATATATATATATATGCTTTTAAATATGTCTCCTTTTAAAAGTCATTGAACTATATTATGAAATTGCCAATTTTTTCAGGTTTGCTGTTGGGTCTATATAGTAATCAAATTTAGAAAACTATAAATTATATTTAAATTTATTATTTACAAGCAATTAATTATAAAAAACAGCCAGGTGGCTTTCATTACATAAATTACTGTTAATGACAGAGACCTCATGCTGCTCCCGCATTTAGCATTTGTATGTGTCAAGGGTGGCGTGCGCCTACCCTCTTCACGGTGGGGCTGTTCATTGGAGCAAAAGGCGAGCTGCCTCAATTTCAAATCCCACCCTCACTAGTTGTTTGAATCCCAAATATTATCAAGGTTTTAACAATGTTTGCTGCAAGAACTTGTAACAATATTTTGCTGAAACATCTTTAAAACCAGATACATAATCACTGCACATCAAAAACTGTATAACTACCCTTAGTTACCCAAAGTCCTATCTCTATAATTTAAACATTACCAAAAAAATGTTCCATCAATTCTCACTGAATCAAGTAAGGGATTTACTGACGTCTCACAGATGCAGTTTTTAAAACGATGTTTCACATGCTTCCTCCCACTATGGAACTATGCAAAAGAAGCAGACAACTCTCTTTTCAGGGCTCTGCCTCCCTATTTTATTTAGCCTATTATAGCAATTCTTCCAAATCTACAGTAAGTATAATTCGCTTCCAAAAAGAATGAAGAATTGTACCATTTTAATTTATTCTGAGATAAAGCATGAGTTTCAAGGATGTAACAGCCAAAAGGACCTCGTACTGTAACTCTGAATTAAATGCAGTTCTTGAACAGAGTCTGTACCAAACACAGAGAGAAAATAAAAATAAAGAAATTTATCCTATTTCAAACTCTATCCCAGCTAGAGGCTTACACAAGTAATTGCATGCCCCTCCTCCACTGCCAGGAGAAAAAGAACAAAAGTGCTGTGAAGATGCTTCTTCAGCTGCAGAGTGAAATTCTGGAACCACCTCAGTCTTCTATACTCACGGAAAATAAAATAAATAAAGTAAAAATTTTAATTAACTGAAAACCCCACCTTGAGCTGCCTGTCTGATATTCAGGGACTGTCTGGCTGGCTAACAGATCATCCTAACCCTAACCTCCTCCCCTAAGAAGTCTGCCTTTTAGCAATTTCATCACTTATTAGCAAGCAGCAGAGAAGTGGGTAATGGGACTGAATCGGGAAAAAATCTAAGTGTCTTCATCCACTTAGTAGTTATCCACATTTGAGGAACACAGAGAAAAGGAGGAGGGGGCATCAAATAATGGCTGATGGTTTACATATTTAAAGTCTACACATTTAGTGTGAAGATAAAGTAACAAAATGGACTTTTTTGGGAGTCAAGAACAAACTTATTCAATTATTTTTGGCCAAAGTAATCATCTTGGAGTAGGAATGGGGATTTTTAATTCACCACCAATAATGCTGCCTTTACTCAAAAATAGTGCTTACCTTCAGGAATCACTTTAGAAACACTTCATAAGTTCCACAAGGAAGCCAACTTAATGTCACATCTCATACCTTACCACAACACCGGGTGGCCACCAAGTCTGACCACATAGTCAAATAGTATTCTTTAGAAGGAGTTTATTGTTACTGAGCTGCAACCCATGGTCAAACAATCATGTCCCCAGCCTTTATAGTCACCTGGTGGCATCGGCCCCCTTAGTTATCAAACCTAATGATGTTTGCCTGTCTCCAGTTATTAGACCCGTTCTCCAAGTGCCAGTGTGTCACCCCAGAAGATATCAAAAGGATTATGCCACATGCTCTAAAAATACTTAACGAGGACTCCCAAAAACATTTTGGCTATTGTTAGATGTGTGTCCAGCAGGAACCAACATTCGTCCTTTCACTATCTTGTTATTCAACGAGCCATTACTTTGTAGTTCCTACACATGAGAGGGAAGAGGAGGAAAGTTCAATGATCTATGAGCATTAGAAGAGTTAAGTGAAGTCGAGAGAGAGAGGGAGAGAGGAACCGATTGCTTGGCCGGTGCTGCGGGACACATCTACTAAAACCACCAGCACCTCCCACTGGAGTGCTGGGAAGAATCCATGAGTACATGTGGTTCAGAATTAATAGTCTTGAAGTTCTCCCTTTTTCTCCTATTATTGCACAATTTTCAACAAGATATGAAGATTTTTCATGGCCTTCTAATCCAAACTAGGAACAGCAGCTTTATCCGCAAACAGAAAATAAATTTGAGAGCCGCATGCATATCAGTAACAGGCCGAGTGTTTGGAGTATGATGTCAGGAATGACTAAGTGACGCCGTGGTCAGGGTAGGGTCATGGTGAGGTTTCAGAGGGAAGCCTAGAAGAGCCAGTCAGCAGTGCTGTCTATTTTTATGAGGCCGGAGGCTCTGCAGTGGCAGCGTTCGCTGGCAGCGGGTGACAGGCAAGTCACGAGGATTTTACTCAGAGGGTTAGGAGTCCAATCCCAGAAGAGGCCAAAACCAAAAGCCCGATGGAGACGGTTAAGATAAAGCATCTTAACCTAAAGAGGAAGTTAAAGACTTTCTGCTTTGGAAATCGCCATAATACTTGAGACACTGTAACAGGTTGAGAAAATCAAAAAGAGAGCTGCCCGGAAACCACCTAAGGCAGTTCCTCGGGCAAATACCCTGTGGCTGCCCAGCTGCAAACCCCCCAAAAGCACTGAGGTTTATAAATAGGGTGCATATCATTGCAGGAGGTCCAGTTTCGCAGAAAGATCATGCCAAAAGTCACAAAGGCACCTATTTCACATGGTCTGGGTTGGAAAGGGCTGTGCTTGCCTCCATCTGAATCGTGTAAGTCACATGGCTAAGATTATGAAAAGAGAAGGGGGTGATGAGAAAGAGAAAAAGGCCTAGTCGGTGATTACAAGGCTGATGTGATTCCAGCCACTTCCGTCTCACACACAGACTCGCTCGCAGGGCCAGCGGCTCTATCCTCAGAGATAGGACAGAGATAGGCACCTCAATATGGTGCCGAGTGGCAAACCCTAGTGAAGCCACCGCTGGTGGGGCCATTCACATTCTAAAAGGAAAACTACTCCTCACTCCTTGGAATGTTAGCACTCCACAAAAATTTGCAGGTGAGTAATTGCTGAAAAGGATCTTCTGATCACTTATATGTGGGACATCAAAACCCTGCAGCATCCATTTCTAAAAATAATAGGAAGAAATCACTTCGAACCACATGAAGCAAATCTACTGACTGTCTCAAGGATTAAAGTCAATAACTGAATTAGAATTAACCATTGAAATAGGGGGGAGGGTGGCAAAAAAGACAATAAAAATAGATAAAAAAAACTCTATCTACAAATGTTAACAGGTCAGAACTCTTCCAGGATTGAATTTCTTTTGCTCAATTTTACATCAAAAGTTTTATAAACTACTGAAAACCATATTTAGACAAAAATCATAACATCAGTGCTAGCTCTTTTGGTGTAAATGGCACCAGAATTAATATCCTTGGCATGTGGCGGCAGACTTTTATACCACCACCAAAGTCCTCAGTTAATATCCAAATTTCTACTAAACCAAGCCATAAACAAATCTCCAACCGAAAAGCTCTGTCCTCTCCTTTATAATCTGTTACCTGGAAAAAAAAGCAGAAGGTCTCTCTAGCCACCTAATCACCATATCAATGACACATGCCACGAGAGAGAAGCACTAGTTTATTTGATTGATCATGGTAGATAAACTCCAAATAACAGAGAAATTAACAAATGCTTGACATTTGCTCAACATCCATTATTCTGACACTGCTTTCAGAATTTCAAAGCCTGGGAGTATGCTTAATCAACATTCATATTCCCTTGTGAGCTACAGGCACCATATTGCACCCCGCCTTCATACTGATGAAAACTGCATATTGGCCATTTCCAAAATGTTCTGGGACTCCACACAGGGCCCCTTTTCTCTCTTGTTCCTGCTCTGCAGTTTTCTTTTAAACACTTCCAAGACAAAAGCATCTGCCAGTTTTTCTCTCTAGGGATGTATGCAAAATGAACTTAACAGTTTTAAGGCAGGAGTAACCCTCACATCTAAATTCATTCATAGGACAGAAAAGGGCCTAAGAGGCCTCTCCAGGGACAAAACCCTGCTGAAATTCTCCCCACACACAACAGTGGGAGCTTTATAAAATCTAAGTCCAGACAATTTCCAATTCAAATGCCCAGCATAGCATGACCTTTGTCAGATCTCGGAGCCCAAGATGCACCCATGATTTTTTATTCTAACCAGCACAGACATTAGACAGGGCACTACTGCTAAGCAGGAGGTTCAATATTTGCATGCTCTTCTATTGTGAAAATGTAACAGTGACAGCACTGTGTCAAATTCTTTTCCCTCTAGAACTTTAACTCCATAGGAGAGGCATGGCTGGCAGATGACTCTCCAACATCTGTGTTATGTGCGCGGCACAGCTGAGGAGCCCCGGATGCCTGTCGGAACATCGCGGAGATGACCTGCACCTTTTTTATGCCTTCTTCTTATCCCTGCCCACCCCCCAAATATATATAAATAGCTATCATACAGATTGTGCAATTTTTAACAAAATGTAAAAATGGCAAGACAGATTAACATAATTTATAGTCATTAAGCTGTTCACGTAGCAGCTCAACATATGTTATATAAATGTCCTATCCCGAATAATTTATCAGATCTGACATGGTGCACATCACATTGTTTTATTTAATACACTTACTAAAATTTCATGGATCAAGCATCACTTCTGAAAGCACAGAAAAAGCACTAGAAAATATTTATTCGTCTCCCGTGATTTATTTTGATTACTCTTCCAGCTACATGATAAAGTGGAACTCACGAAATTACAAGGTTAAGGTTTACACAGCCATTGCCTCATCTACTAAAATATAACAAATGGCTCCATGTCTGTGTTACATTTTACTTTCATTTAGTGTTAAGTAGTGCACCAGGCTAAGCACTTAGCTGCCTACTGAATATTTTAATATTTTTAAATAAGACTTAAATATCCTGACCCAGAAAGTGAGAGCTTAAGAAACAATCTTAGGAAAGACTAGCAAGTCCTTTGTATGGCACCAGATAGAATAATTGTGGCCAAAAAGAAGAAACACGCTTTTTGGGTTATCGTCTCCTCAAAAGAGAACACAAAAATAAGCCCTGGTCAGTATTAGGAAGTCAACAAAAATCCATTCAGTGCAGAAAGGACACTACTGTGCTAGACACAACATGCGGGAATTGGAAAATAAAATCACAGCAAAGCACCTGGCTCCTGTCCTCGAGGAATTTGCAATCAGTCAAACAGAAAGCAAAAGACAGGGAGGTGTGTATTCCAAATGAATAGGTAAGAACAACTACAGTGGTCAAATCAAAAAGAAAAAACTCTTACTGGCTCTAAACCAATATTCAAAAGACCAAAAAGAGGAGTGGAGTAAGAAAGAAGAGGAAAAGGGAGAGTAATCGGCACTTGAGACTCTTTTTCATCAATTTTCTTCTGAAATGTTTTACGCGGAGGCAGGTCTCCCAGACACGGAAGATGAGATGAAAGGATGATATAAAGAGCAGAAATGGGAGAGGAGAGCCCCAAGTAGAAAAAGTCAATATAACTTTTCAAGAAAAACATGAAGTTTGTTGGCCTGATCACTTTTGAGAGAACCATTAAAAACCTTATCAGATCAACTGCTTTGGGAAAGAATATCAAGGGTTAAAAAAAAGTTTTCATTTCCAATGAACTATTTTGTTTAAGGTGCAGTGAAAGCGAGATGAAGAGAAATACAGAAAGACCTTTCTTAGGAACTAAGTTTTGTTTCCATTTATGAGTGACAATCACCCCAAGATGTCTACGGAACAATAATCTTCCCACAGGATCACTCTCAGGTACCCGCCGCAGAGGCTTCGCACATTTCAGGGCACAGTCACCGCAGTCCAGGAGCCAGACAGCTTCTCAAAAACTCCGTCTCACCATCAAATGACAGGAAAGCTGACAGTCAAGGAGATGTTTCATGAGGAGCAAGAAAACCACAAAGCCATGTTACATTGTATTGAAAGTCAGGCAGCAGAGCGACTTCAGATGAAAAACAGGTTACTGTGCAAACACTGAGGGGCCTATCATACTGTACTCTCAGAAAGGAAAGATAAAGATTACGAAGTCAAACAGAGTTCAATTCAAAACAGGGAAGTTCCAATCCCTCCCCCTCCCCCCAAAAAAGAATTAAAAATAGGAAAACAATCTTGCTCAGTTTCATGCACGGTGACAACGGCACCTGCAAAAATCCTTAGTAAAGAACAACTTCACCCTTCAAGCTTTATGTCAGAAGAAAACCACTTCACCCACATTGAAGGGCTTACAGGGGGATGAGTGACAGCCTTACAAGACAGCCTCAAGAGTTGGGGTGGGCGAGGAGGCTGTGCATCAGGGAAACTCAGCCCGAGTTAATTGAGAGCGCTGAAGAAAGGAGCGGGTTCAAGTGTTGCAAAATCTTTCTGGGACCCCTCTCATCACCATCACTCTGGCATTTTGTTTCTAGGCAAGAAATATATTTTACCTTTCTGAGATTATTTTCTGGTTACAAGCCAACCATTATGAACCTTTCAGTGAATCACTGAATAGGGCACTTAAAGGGATAAACAATTATAAAAATAACTCTGTCACAAGTGCATACATTTTATTTTATTTAGTGATGTAATAAGCTTAGGGGCATATATCAGGTCCAAAATGGTCTTGGTCATTAATTTAAGCAATAAATCATAGGTCTTGCCAACAATGACGGCAAACAGATGCTAACAAGGAAATGTATTATTTAATATTGCCATGTGTTATAAAAATGTAAGTGTGTTTAAGACATGTCTTAAATTTTTATAATAATATGCATTTAATACATTACTGTTTTGACACAGGCAGGAATCAGATTTATAGGACCCATTCCGTAGCTTCTTCTGTGAACATGAGAGCATATTCTGGATTTTTTTTTTTTTTAACAAGACGGGAAACCTTTAAAGTGCATGCTTGCAACAATATCTAATTGGTTGTCTTGCTGTTTTGTAGTAAATAATGTCAACACTGAAACTCATTAAAAAGAATGAATCCGCACACTTTGCTGGAATATAAAAATAGAACATTTAAAAATTACAGGTTTTAAAGAAACCTTATAGCCTAAGAAAGTTTCTGAGAACTTTTTAATCAAGTTCGCAACTGATTTTTTCACATTCATTTGGAGCTGTTCTGCATGACACCAGACAAAAACACACTAACTTGATTAATGAGTAAAGTTCAACATTCAAAAACGTGGAAGCAACTAGGTAGAGAAAAATCCTATTTTATATAGTCATTCAAATATGCTAAAAATTAAACAGCATCTCAAATCACAAACTAATTTAAAATTGAGTCTGTCTATTCAAGTTATGTCAAACCATAATATTTCCTTTTAGATCAGTAGGTTTATATCTCTTACCAGCAGGTTCAACCCTCCTAGGGGAAGGGCTTGTGAAAGAAGAGAATTTAAAAAAATTAAAAAAAAACAACAGAGCTTTTTACATCAATGAGATGCCAACTCTGCTAAAAGCTTTTTTTAAATTTTTTTTTTTATTTGCACATTACTTTGTCTGAGTGTCCTTTTCAATCAACTCCTTAATGGCCAGCAGGGCCTCCCCCCTTTCTCATACAGGCAAGAGTCCATGCCTTAGAACACTTGAAGAAGCAGTGCTTGGAGTATGGAAACTAAATTTTCCTCATTAAATCTACTGAAGCAGATATTAAAAATGCATTTAATATACTGGCGATGGTCGGTGGGCACCGCTGACTGTGACAGGCCAGTTACTGATGATGTGCCGTCAGATGGCCTTCTCAGCAGGCGCCTGGGTCTCAGGCTGCTGAAGGACAGCAATATCTTCCCTTGTGTGTAAGCTCTATTCATCTCCCAAGTATTTACTAAATCACAGGCCTTTGCACACACAGCCCACGTTTCAGTGTGTGCTAACGAATGATGGATGGCCTCGTCAATTCGTTATGTCCTGAAAGCATGGTCTCCTGCCATTCCAATCACCAAACCTCAGCGCTTCAGAGCTGATCAGTCCCGGGGAATATTTTACAGGCTCGATTAAAAGAGTACAGTTCTTTCCATTAGAGTCTCTGATTCTCTCTCCCAAATGTTTGTTGTTTCAACCAATTATTTGGGCAGAATATTCAATGAGTATGTAGACAATATAACACCAGTGGATTTCTTTCTGACATTTGCTAAGGTGTAATTTCATTTATGACAAAATGGCTGATGCATTTGATAGTGAATTTATGTTTTAAAACAATTTCCTCCTATGTACAGCAGGCAAAACCTTAAAAATATCTTATATCATATTATAATGTAAACGCATTAGCAGATGCATTTCAAAGAAACTTTCAAGGGAATAACCAGTCACAAAATCATCTAAACCCGTTAAGACAATAATTTGTGAGAGTTCTCTTAATCATAAACTAGGTAAAGGTACAAACGACTTCAAAATTCTTCTGACAGTTCCAAAGTTAGATGACAAAACTTCAATTTGTCAAAGAAATAAGCCTCTTAAGAGAAGATATATTTTCAGTTCCAAGGCTATATATGCCAGTTGTCTTTTCTGTAAGCCATAAAAACATTTTTAACTATTGGTTACATATGGAAACAGTACATAATAGCACACTCATACCTTTCAGTCAGAAACAGCAAACTTTATACAAACAGATAAACTTACCACAAATACACAGATAGCTGAGCTTTGAGGAAACGGGGTGGCATTAAACAGCTAAACAACTTGCTATAAATAAGCCCCTGGAAATGCTAAAAATTAAAAAAAAAGAAAAGTGCCAGGCTCCTAGTTAGCCAATAGCTAGGTAGGCTCTGAAGTACCAATCATCATAGGCTCCACCACCTTGCCCTGCCTTTCACCTCAACCTTGACCTCAAGATTAAGCTCACTTTTATTGCGCACAAAGGTCACCTGTATTAGGTCAAAATTCTAAGTCTCTTGTCATGAAAGGTTAATATATTCCAACCTTTCCTTCTTCATGCATCAAATTTTTCATGGTAAAGTCAGATTCAGCAGATAGTATATTCAGCAATTTATTGTGCCATTGTAATACAGTGTAGAATACAATTGTCCAAAAAGCCATCACAAAATAAAATATTTTTCATGACAATGCACCAAATCTTGACTCCTTACATACCTCTAACAGATGAAATAACACTAACCAAATCTTGTTTCCATACTTCAGAAGAGTTATTTGGCAAATAATTCTCAAAATATTATCTATAGTATAATTGTGACTTCTCCTTGTATAATCATTGGCTATAGGCAGCTATTTTTCAGAATGTCATTCAAATTTTTAAGTACTTTTTTTCAAGCACAAAGATCTCTAGCCAATCTTAATACTTTTATTCGAATCCGGCCTAAGCAGCGTAAGTGAAGTACGTCTAAACCCGAAAGCATCCCTTTGACTCAAAACCTAGAGGAAGCCACACTCTGTAACAAACAAAATAGAAAAGGAAGGGGAAAATATTATTGTCTTACCCAACTCATTATTATTGCAACTATATGATCAGCAGAACTGCAAAATAAGATAAATTAAACAAATTCTTTGCAGGCAGCATTCTGGAATACATTGTAATTAATAAAAACCAAAGCCTTAAGCAACAATAAATCTATTTTCTTTTAAAAGTTCACACAACTTCTTTATGTTTACCACAAATTCTTTTCATAATCATTATTAATACCATGAACAGAGTTTAAGAGTGTTTAAAAAGCACTGGTTCTTCAAACGTATTAATACCTGTATTAAAAACTAAAATCGGTGTTCACGCTCATAGGATGACCTGGTGCCTTACAGAATCTCCATGCCCTGGAAGTCTTAGACCTAAATTCACATGATTATTGGACTCAAGGTGCCTCCTGCTGGCAGAACCCTGACTCCAAAGCTGATACTCACCCAAATACATTTCATAAATTCATAACCGCCTTGTTATCAAGGTGAGCCCAGAATGTAAAACAGCTTCCAGAAAAAGGGGCATTGCAGTTGAAAAAAGCAATTAGACAAGAAAATACTTTAAAATTCTAGAATTTCTCACTTATTCTGTCTTAGGCAGTGAGCTTATTACATAACCATTTTGTATTGTGTGGGTGGAGTGGGGAGAATCAACCTAAACCTCAATATGCACATTTGTCATCAATGGAATATCACACCTTGGTTCCCAGTACCACCTAAGACTTCACCATAATTTACTGAAAGTAGGTTTCCTATTAACACAGGGGTAGAAGAAGGACACTTTGGAAACCTGGAAAACAAAGGGGCTTGTTTTAGGAAAAATCTTTTCAGTTCTAATATTCTGCGTCTAATTATTATAAGCATATATTCCATTGCAACGAGCATCCTTAAATCAATAATGTTAACAATAACAGACGCAGTAGCAGCAAAAACTTATTCAGCACATCAGAAACTATGCTAATCCTTTTATATTGTATTAATTTATTGCAAGTTCATAACAATCCCATTTTATAAGGACACAAAGGCACCAAGAAATAGAAAAAGTTGCCCAATGTCACCCAGCAAGCAAGTCATGAAGCCAGAATTCCTACATCTATTTTCAGAACCAAGTTCTTTAAACTGATATGTAAAATGGCCTTTACAACAAAAAAACTGAACAGGCCCTGGAGTTCTCAGTAATAGAGTTTGGCCTCCTATTGATTTATACAATAATCAGCCATAAGCTGACAGAGCTAAATAAACCACCCAAGGTCAAGCACAGGCCATGACAAGTCTGCCAAACTCAATACCACCTGGCCAGCCCACTCATGTAGGCCTGTCCCTACAAAGAATTCCACCTGTCATTCTAAAATGCACATATTGTTGCCTAACATGGTTAATGTTATTGCTCATTTCTATTTTAGTTGTATGTCATCATATTATTTTATTACCGATACTTGAAATGTAGAAAAGAAATGCATCTGAACATGTGATAATTGAGTCTTTATAAAATTGCTCTAATTCAACTTATAATACGATCAATTAGGTATCTTCCCATTGTTTTTCATTATAAATGTAGAGATGCTTTATTTGCTTTTTTACACTAGAGTAACTGTCAAGTGAAGATGTAACACCTAAGCTTGAAGTTTCTCTCTAAGTAATTTCTGGCATGATAAACCCTCAGGTATATCACTGAAGTATTTCTAAATTCCTACAGAGTGAAGAATCCCAATATTGTTCCCAAATTTATCAAATTAATCTAATTTGAAAGAGATTAGTTTTCCTAAGCCAGACATATGTATATGGTCTTTTTTTTTTTTAAAACAAGCAGCATTTTCTTCAGGTCAGTTCAATCAATGTCTGTCACACTATGTGTTATAATACCTACAACATACCAGGTACTGCTCAGGCTCAAGACTAGAATTCTAGCCCCCACACTAACTACAGTAGGGAAAATATATGTATCCTCTCTTTGGACAAGAAAAAAAAAGGAGAAATCACAACACATACAAATATTATGAAAATAAATGAGATACAGATATAAGTATTTTGAGCCCTCTTCAGGAAAAAAAAACAACCTATAAAAATCAGAATAAACTGGTTTAACAAAACTCTGGAAGAGATAAGGCATGGGTCCATAATTGGCAATGCAACTCTCAAACTGGTGATCCTATGCAATGGTGAGGGGAGCAGTGGGGGGAATTCAGGTTGGTAGTGTTTGCCAATTTCTGTGGTGTAAACACTCCCGCTGTGGCTGATTCTAAGGTACTAATTCAAGGTCACAGTTTGTAGAGTGGGGAGAAGATGCTCACAATCAGCTCTCACAAGCTGAAAAGAGACAGCTCCAGTACCCACTGGCGGTAGGCCAAATTCAGCCCACAGACTTGTTCTGTTTGGCCAGGAAACTGTTGGCCCACACAGTGCTTTTAGAAATTCAAACAAATTGAAAACATTTAAAAATCAGGATATTTTTTCCTTAAGAAGTCCGATCTAGAGCTGCTTTCTAGAGAACAGAAGACCTGGCAGCAATGAGCCCACAGTCCTGGATGGCAACACCTGGCTGGCATAAAACAGCAGCTGCTCTGCTGGTGCACACAAATGTACTTGTGTTTTGCCACAGCCCCAGCCAAGCTAGCTTCATCCATTCACTCCTTGTTGATACCTCCTGGCCCCCAAGTGCAACGGGAATCTGATCTGTGGTTAAAGAGCACAAATGGAAAATTTTGCCTCTGGATGTGGAGCCTCAGTCAAATCACCAAGTGACATTCCCCGCTCAGTTTCTGCATCTGTAACATTAATTGATTTGACTTGATGATCTCAAATTCCAATCTCGATCCAAGCAAGGCTCTACAAGTCACTGAGTCTGAAACAAGAAGAGAGGTATGTAGGTCCCTCTGGAGAAGTTTTTGTGATCTGCACAGGAAGAGTTCCATGCATACTTACCAAAGTGCAAACTAAAATTCAAAGTGTTATAAATTGGAGATTAAATGTATTTTCCCCTTAATATAGATTATAGCTGGCTGTAGGAAATAAGAATCTAGACAATGGAAACTTTAGCAGTTAGGAAATGATGTTTGTGAGCCATGTGTTAGACCCAGGCTGTGAGGGTCCGTGGGGTTTTTAACGCTCTACAATAAAGAGTCTCTCTCTCGTGCCCAGTTCATCTACTGTCTTAGCTAAATGACACTTGAAGTGCAGGTCAATTTCAAATTTTATTAGCTTCCCCTACCAATATTATCAGCAAAGAAAATCGCAGGGCAACATATCTTAAGAAAAAGATGATGTTGCCTTGGGAGGGTTGTAGATAGAAACAGAATATTGAAAGTAAGAAAAAAGGAATTCCAGTAATTTCATGTGCGATTGTAAGAAGATGCAGTTAAACAACACTTTACCCTCCCAAATTCCATCTGCACAAAGCACACAAGTCTTACATACCATCTCATCAGAAGTTCCGGAATCTTAGGGTGCTAAGGTGTGGCACAGGGATGAGTGACAAACAGAGGTTTCACCTTCCATTTCCATTTATAATAAAGCTGGAGTTGGGTACCCACAGAATTGCTGGATTAAACATACCCAGTTTTATTTGAGAGTGATCACAAATATTCATGACAAACAGTAATTCATAAACTCACTGAGCATAAATCTGAAGCTTTCATGTCAACAGACTGATTGGGTGAGCAGCAAGTCAAACAGCAGGTAAGTGAGCTTAACCAAACACCTGGATCCAAAGCCTACAGACTCTCCATCCTACATAGTGCTAGCTGCATATTTGGAGATTTTCAACAGTCTTGAGTGATAACCCTTGTAAATATCAAGAGTCTGCCACATCTCCTATTTCCGAAAACAGGATTAAACACAAGATCAGAGTTTATGCATCATCCTTTCTTGAGCCTGGAGCAAAGGACAGATCTCAACAATAACTAAAAAATTTTAAATGAAAAATAAATGAGTTGGAGAGTTGGGGCATGGTGACAATGTACCACGTATTTTAAGTCTCCATCTTCAATTTGACTACTATTCCAGGACAACCTCAGAAAAAGACTGATTCACCCAAGATTGCCTGAGTTAGCAGGGGTAGTATTTGGTCAGGGAAAGACCCAGTGTTTACATATTTGCTTCAGCAACAGTATCAAGATCCATGAAGTCACCTTACTTTCTTCCTCTACTTGTATGGCTTTCTTTGTTTCAAAATATTTATTCCCATGGCCCTGAAGTTATACTCTAAATTTAACAGTTGTCAAACATCTTTAGCAGCTGAATCTCAATATTTAAAATGCATAAAAGAAATAAGTCCTGAGATATTTTAACATTCTCTTATCTCAATGAAACTTCAGGTGTTTGTCAGGCCACAATTTGAAGGCCACATTCAATTTAAAAAACAAAAGATTTTATTCACTATCCTGAAGCCAGAGGAACAGAAAGCTCCCCCCACGCCCCCACCTTAGCCAAGGGAGAGCTCTTGAAAAAGCTGATATTGTCAAACATGTCACTGTTTTTGGACATGAAGGAAGCTTTGGGTTATAAGGAGGAACTCTTAACATATATGTTATCAAGATGCCTCCCTGAAAGGTGGGCTGGAAAGAAAGAGGAAAAGCAGAGGCAGGTATTTAGTTCCTCAACATGGCCAGAGAAAGGCTGGATGATTCATGAGCAGCCTCATGCCATCTCCACTCCAGGAGGCACAGGCTGGTCTACGCTGCTTTCAAACCCGTGGACCAAATCACGCTGGGTCCAGTTGTTTATTCTGTTCCCATCAGAAAGTGAGCCTTCTCATCCAGTTGCAAGCTCACCCCACACTTTTAGCGTACCCACTGTACAGCGATTTGGCTGCAGAAAGGGACGAGAAGGCAGATACCTTGAATCAGACATTTGAAACAGTTTCCCTTCAAGCAAAACTGAAAATAAAATAAAGGAAAATTTATTCTTTACCCATCTCCCATTATGATTTTCATACCAGTACATGACTTTTATATATTCAGGTCACTTTTCATACTTACTCTGGAAAAGTACTTGTATATTGGTTGTTTTGTTTTTAAGGAAACTTCAACCAATATGGTAGAATCACACAAAATGTGTAATAAAAACATAATGGTGAATTCCATCAACATTTGTTGAAAGGCAAGTAATAAAATATTGATATTATTACCCTATACATCTATTGAACATTTTTCTCCTAGGAAAATATATAATTCCTCTTTATTGTACCAGCAAACATGCTGGTATGGGTTATTACTTAGTAGGCTCAAGTTTGATGCCTGAATACAGACTTAAAAATGAAGTCTGTAATCTAATAGCACAAAAAGTTCCCCTCGCACTAGTGAGAAATATAGTCAGCGTGCGGGTTCTTCGAGGTTCTCCTCAAACACTGTGCTCCTTCGCAAGAACGCAGGCCCATCTCACTGTGCAACTCTGCAAATCCAAAGGAAAGCACATGTCTGATAAAAGCTAAGCAGTGATTTTAGAAAGCGGACGTGCCATATGACAAAATAGCTTTCAAGAGTCTTTAAAACCTAGGCTATGGTGTAACGAAAACAAACACCTAAAATTTAATGGAATAAAAATCACATTTTAAAAAGGTAAGGAAGTAGATGAGATAACAATATTCTTTTCTTAGACCAATTTTTAGAGCAATTTCCTTTACAGCAGTTTTTTTTTTTTCAATTTGCTCTAATAATTAGTACAGAAACATTTCTGTATGTATTTCCTGAGTATATTCCTGAGAATCACATTTTTGAAAGTCATGTAAAATAATTAGATTTCTCTGGCAAAAGTGAAAAAAAAAATTCTAGCTCAATAAAAGACCAACATTTTCTCCCTTTACAAGTTATTCTTACTCATTATTCTAGAACTCAGGCCTACCACAACATTAGTATTTATGCAGAAAATTGACCAAAAATGAGAGAATGAGGCCAACAGGAATAAGGGTCTAATCTAAGTAAACCAAGCCTCACAGTATTATACACCACAATGTGCTACTGTGACTCTTAAATATCAGTGTATCTGTGTTTAAAGGTTTTTTAAAAACTGGCGATATATATATATATATAATCATATATATATATATATAACTATGAAGGATTTAAGGCAAGTTTTGAATATCTGAGCTGAATTCAACTAATGATCAAATCTATGTGTTCACAGCCATACAGTCAACTGATCCATATAACCATTTACTTTCTACAAATTTATGGGCCTTCATTTCAAAGCAAAACTTTGTTTTATATGTTTCAAAAGGTTACTACTCAGATATTTCTTCTACCATAGGCCAGATACTAAATTCATAAAGTAATCATAAAATTTACCATCCATCAAACACTTACCAGGTCCTTTTCACTATGCTAAGTGTTTCTGCACGCCTGATTTCACTTAACCCTCACCCAGGCCTTAAGGAAGGGTGTGACTCCTGCCTTCTTTCTACTTCCTAGCTGTGGAGCTTCATCCTTCCTTTTACAGATGAGGCTACTGTGACTCAGATGAAAAGAGGCAGAGTCAAGTCACTTCCCAAGAGCAAGTTGTTAACAAGAAGCAAAAACACGGGAATAAGAGACACCCTACAGGAAAAGTGGGCTGAAAAAAAATGTACCATGGTGAGAGGGGGGTAGGGGAGAACGTTGCCCCAAAAAGGACAACTGTGGCCAATCGCAGCACCAAATTAAACTCAGTCACCCTAAATAAATGTAAAAGTGAAGTCAAATTGTTTTACTTGCCCCATGCAGGTCCCTTAGCTTCTCTACTCTTAACCAGGCTGGACCTCTTGGTCCACCACCAAGAACCGAGAAGCACTAAGTTCAACCCTGGCAAACACACAGTATATTGCCAGCCCTGACTCCAGTTCTCAGGTAGACTTAAGTGAAGATCTCAAGAAAATGAACTTGTATATTGGTTTAAGAACAGAGAACCCCTCAAGAAAATGAACATGTATATTGGTTTAAGAACAGAGAACTCAACCAAACGAATTTTTACCTACTCCTTTTGGAATTTCTCTAGGAACAGCATTTATACGGTGAATGGTTGCCTGTGGTGTGTTCCAAGAATGGGAAAACAGCAGGTTGTGGGCCAAGACAGAAAATCATGCTTAGAAATGTGGAAGGCATCATTAGAAAAACCTGAGCCAAGATCCCTAAGGGAAAAGATACTGCAATAGGGTAAAGACACCTATTTGCTTAGAGACTTACAGTGTCAAGAGTTTGGTTTATGACTCATAGGTAAAGGCATAAATAGTAACCAAATAACTAATGTATACAAAGGGCCTCAGGGAAAAACCGCACTTGTGCCAGAGGGTTTAGTTCACTAACAAAAGAATTTCCAACAAACGTGTATCTCCACTAAGAACCCCACTTAACTAACCATGTCTGAATTGTTTGACAAACTTTTTGGTCTCTAACGTTCTATGATTCTAATAATTTATAGCTGTTGGATGTGTCTTAAACTCTTCCCTCAGACTACAAATTACTCCAAATGAATTACTATATTATTCTATCCATTTTCTAAAAAATACCCAAATAGTGCCACAAACATGGTCAACACACAGTCAATTACTATAGACCAACTGCCATACAGGGTGCGTACACAGCAGTGAAAATCATGGACTGATGTAGGATGGATTGTTTCACGTGAAAGGGTAGTAGTAGATGGGATTAGCTGCAAAGTATTCCAGTGAGAGAAATAGAAAATCACCATCAGGCAACCACCAGTAATAACTGTTTCTTGCAAGAATCATTGAAGGATGCTAAAACCAGCGAGGAAAAGTGTGATGTGAGAAATGGAATTTTGCATAATCTCAAAGGGTAGTCCTACAAAGTACATTGGAGAAAGTTGGCAGACACCACACCTTAACCAGGTGAATAAGGCCAACCTCAGCAGTAATAAGACATATGAAGTCATGTACCCCCTGGCAGGATGCACTGAGAATGGCACAGCATCACTTCTGGGGTATTCTTGCCAATAATGCTAACCCTCAATCTAATCATAAGAAAACATTAAACACAAACTTAGGGGCATTCTATAAAACTACTAACCAGTACTCTTCAAAAATGACAAGATCATAAAAAACAAAATAATAGTAAATAAAACTCATAGATTGGAGGTGACTAAGAAAATATTACAATTAAATCTAATGTGTGATCCTGGAATAGAAACAGGAACTTGGATGTTGGAATACAACAAGGTCATTAGAAAAAAAAAGTCTGTAGATTAACTGTATTACATTAAAATTAATTTCCTGATTTTGACAATTTTGTATACTATAGTTATATAAAATGTTAAAATTATGGCAAGTAGGATTAAGGGTATATGACAATTCTTTCAATATTTCTGCAACTTTTCAGTACATTTCAAATTATTTCAAAATAAGAGTATATATATGTTTATATGTATATATGTGTATATATATACTTTTATATATACATATATATAAAATCAGAGAGACAGAGAAGGGTAAAGACAGGTGAAAAGTTCTAGAAAATGAACTGCATATACTGACTTTAAGCACAGAAAACCCAGCCAAATGAGTTTTTAAATACTCCTTTTGAGATTTCTCTAGGAACAGTGTATGTGTGTGTGTGTGTGTGTGTGTGTGTGTGTGTGTATACATATATACATATATACACACACACATACATATACACACCCACATATGCAGTGTTTAGGCAGTAAAACATAATACAAAATACAACCTGATAAGAAATAGCTGATTGGGCTGGGAGCTTCAACCTGAATAAGAAGGTCAAGGAAATCATTTGAGAGATGCAAATCAATGAATGTGTCCTCAGCAAGTACTTAAATACAGAATGTCCTATATTCTTGGGGCCACAGGGCCCAGTACTATAAAACTGAGAACAGAAAAGAATAGAATGAGGGTGAATTTAGGAGTTGTAAGACATGAGACATCACAAAGTTCTATCCCTGCCTTTTAACCTGGAGGATTCTGAGACCAGAGTGGCTAAGGGGATTGCCCAGATTCAGTGTACTGACTTGGAAAGACAAACTTGTAATTTCAGGGAAAACAAAGAAGCCATGGAGGAACGAAGTCAGAGAGTGTGGAAGCCAAGGTGCAAAATAAAAATTAAGCTGGGGAAAAACTAAGCTACATCTTTATCTCTGACCATATACTAAAGGAATTTCAGCTACAAAGATGAAAGAATTAACAGTAAGCAAGAAAGCCATAAGGAACCTAGAAGAACATTTAAATGAAAGATTCTTTTTTATATCATAGGACAGGAAAGGACTTCCTCAGAAAAAAAGAAAAAATGAGAAAAAACATAAATTTAAAGGTAAGTATTTAAAAAATAGAACAATTATTAAAAGCAAAGAATGGAAAATATCTGCAACAAATATGGACATACAATAAACATCCTTAACATATGCAGATCAATAAACTATAACAAATTAATAAACAGTAACAGCAAACTTCAATACAAAATTAGGCAAATGACACCAGGCAGGGAATTCAAGAAGAAGAAAACCAAATGGTCAATAAACAACTGAGAAAACATACAATGTATTATAATAAAAAATGCAAATTATGAGATGTCATTCTTGATCCATCATATTAAAGTTTAAATGATGATTCTCTTCAATGTTGGCAAAAGTTGCAGAGACAGATACTCCCTTGCCCTGTTGGTAATAGGATTACTACAATCTTTTTGATGGTAAGTTGTCAATAGACATCAAAATCTTTCAAAACATAGATATCCTTTGACTTAAAATAGGTAGCGATTGTCAAAGTGTGGTCAATGAGCCCCTGGAGTCCCTGAGACTCTCAGGGACTCTACAAAGTCAAAGTTATCTTTACAGAAGTAGTAAGACATGATTCGTCTTTTCCCCGTGGCATGTGCAGTGATAATGCAAGAGCAATGGCGGGTCAAGTTGCCAGCTCCTGACCACAAATCATGGTCAGGTACAACTGTCCTAGGAATCACTGTGTTCTTCACCACCACATACTTGAAGGGAAAAAAAGCCAGTTTCACTTAATATCTTCAGATTCGCTTACTGACACTCAACCCTTGGGTACACATCCATTTAAGGTTCTGTATGACCACGTGAGAAGCGAACACAACGCACATCGACTGCATCCAGAAGTCTGATGGCTGCCTCAAAGAGAAGCACTGGTATGACTGTTGGAGAGCCGAACCAGCTGCCTTTTCCACGAAACACCATTTTTACTGGCATGAATGATGCACAGAGTATGATTATTCCAATTTGGATATCTGGCAGACATTCTCTCAAAAATAAACAATGTAAGCCTGTCACTTCAAAGAAAACAAGTGATAATATTTGTTGCCAATAATAAAATTTGAGATTTCAAGAGAAAAATCAAATATTAGAAAACTCTGTATCCATCACCATAAGCTTGACAACTTCTGATGAGATCGGGGGGGTATTGACAAATATGACATTTTGGTGCTATATAATGAATTGTGACAACATTTGGGAGGCTTGCATAACTCACAATCAACATTTTGCCAGTGAACAATGCATGATGATAAAAATCATGCATTGGTAAAAGATCCCCTCAAAGTTCACGACAGGCCATGGATTGTGATATAACAAAGTGGAAAGGGCCAAGATACGGTTTCACATTCCACATTGCAATTAACCTTTAAGAAAATACCACTTGTTAGGTTTTATGTAGCAACAAAAATATCCACAATTATCCGAAAAGCCTATTAAATTACTCTTGCCTCTCCAACTGCATATTTGTCTGAGGCCTGAGTTTCCTCATATTCTTTAATCAAAACAACACATCACAACAGGTTGAATGCAGAAGCGATGCCTTCCTTCTATTAAGGCAGACATTAAAACAACTGCACAAGTGTAAAAACAAGGCCACTTTCTCACTTCTTTTTTGAAGTGATGCTTATGAATCAAGAATGTTAAGTATGTGTCACAAAAACATGTGAGTATGTAATGGGTTTATGACTGTTAATTTTTTAATCAATTAATAAGTAATTTTTTTAAATTTCTCAGTTTTAATTTATATTTTGGTAAATATCAACAGACATAACCCATATAAACAAAAGTTCTTTGGAGTACTCAATACTTTTTTTAGAGTACATAGTGGTCTGCAGACTAAAAGTTTGACAATTACTGATGGAGTCATTACTAATTTCTGGGATTCTAAAAGTAAGAAAATAAACAGACTTGGCATTATATATGTACCAATAACAATATCAATGAAATAGAAAAACAAAGCTCCTGACACCCAACAATAAGGAAATGGACGGTACATCCAAAGTGTGATGTTGGTTATTTGACACACATTGTGAAGAATTTTTGAAGGTAAGAAATGTTCACACTATGTTAGGTAAAAAAAGCAAGACCCATAAAGTATTTTAGCAGTTACAGTATTACAGTGGGGAAAAAGATGAGAAGGAAATACTTAAAAGGTTAAGAGAAATTTTCTGGGCTATATAAGTATAAATAATTTTTATTTTCTTTACTAAGCATGTCCTACTTTTAAAATCAAAAATAAATTTTTAGCAACCTCTTAAAACATTTCAGTACTTTGATTTTTCTAGGAATTCAAATGATGTAAATGCCACCAAAAATAATTGCTGCTGTTATTATTACTGATATTGAAACTAATGAATGCAGCTTGGTATAGAATTCTGAACTAAAAATTAGGAAACCTGTATCAAGACACTGTTTGGCCATTAAACATCTCTGGGATGTTTGACAAGTCACTTGAACCTCTCTGAACCCCCGGAAATTATCTCTGAGGTCCATACCCGACCAACTCTCCGGTAAAATGACTTATCAAATCTGAAGTTTGTTCAAACCCTCTGCAAGGACCATCTAAAGTAAAACGGTGTTATAGTGAAAGCTGTGAAGCCAACTCCGAAATCACACTTTTCATAGAATCCCCACCCATGTGGCTAAATGGCTAATCCCTTCTTTTCCACATTAATGCATCCCGCGTAAATGATTTCCAGTGGAAGAAGCGTTTGTGACTTCTTACGTGGTATTTGGAAGAAGTGAAAAGCGTTTGGGCATATCATGAATAAGAAGAAAAAGTGGGGCATAAGAGAATAAGCAAGACAGCATGGTGCCCCGAACGAAGGGAGGACTTCACCAGTGCGCTTGTTAAGTCCGTAAGAGTGTAGGGAGGTTCTCTCTTACGGAGAGGACAAGGTACTTGCCATGGAAAAAGAAAAAGCATGAGAAAGTGAGAAAGAGAAGAGGGAGAGGTAAAGAAAGAAAAGCAAAAATACAATTGTAATATAAGTACATGAGAAAAGAATATCTAAATGTATATTCTATTTTTAAACTGTCCAGAAAAATCTACCTATTTGCTTAGCTGACAAGCCTTCACCCAATTTCACTGCTCATTGGCAGAGTTGGAAAGAGTGAAAGACAGGTAATCACATTCCAATCTGTCAATTTTGTTCCTGGTTAGCAAGTCTGATAAAAATCTTAGACTATAAAGGCATAAATAGTACCTTAATTTAAATATGGATTAGATAGAGGTCCCTTCATTTTACAGACAAGGAAAACTGAATCCTTCAAAAAACAGATCATAAAAGACCTTCAACTTATGCTTCAATTTGTAGTTTATTAATACTAATTATCCAATAATATCACTTTCCTCAAGAAAATGCTTCAACGGTGATGTCTGTGAAGACTTACACATCAAGGACAGAGAAGTTCTCCATTAGGGGCTAAGGGTGCTCAGCACCACAAAACAAAATGGTACAAGTTTGAATTTGGTTTTGAAATCTAAGTAAACAAACATTTTAATCTTTGTAACATGTCACAAATATAATCACCTTTTCGTCCTGGACTGGTTCTTAGTGTAATGTCTGGGCCTCGGTTTGCACATCTTTAAAATGAGAAAATTTATAGTATACAGTTCCTAAAGTCCTTTCTTAGAAAGTTGGATAATCCTAAAATAACAGGAAAAAAATGTGTTTTGGGGAGGAGGGAAGTACGAAATATACCTGGAAAAAAATATATATATATATTTGTTCAAAAGGCCAACCTTGAGCCAAGAGTGGAATCTCTAGGATACCTCTCTCTGACTGGCTTGAGAACACTTGAGATCACTTCATTGTAATCAGAGAGCCATAGTCAAACAGGAGCCCCCTTTAGGCCTGTGCTCCCTAGTTTGTTTGAGGGGCCAACTGAAAATGGTCCTTCATTTTATCCTTTTGAATCTACAATTGGTATTTCCACTTCGAGAGGACCCTCCCACCTGTCATTCATTCTAGTATCTGTCAGTTAACCACTAGACATTTATGGAGCACCTACTATGTGCACCCATCTCTAGCACACACCAAGTTTTCAATAAACAACTGTCACCTTGAATTTAATTGATTCATCCCTGAAAAGTTTCCCAAGGAAGGCGGGATGGTGAAAGACGAAACCTCCTTCACCATCCTTGATCTCCTAACACTTGACATGTGGGACACGTGGTTCCTAAGTGCTGGCTTGGCTGCCCAGGCGCAGCTGACTCAGGCAAAGGGCTGTGAGAGAGGAGAGATGGGCACTTACCTGGGGAACCTCTGCTTCAGCTTCCTCAGGCTCTGCCTGGTGGGAGGCACAGACACTAGGCACTGGGCTATCTCGTCGTACTGGGCTTTAGTCAGTATCATGTTGGGCCAAGAGTCTGGGAGGTGGCAGGGACAAGTAAAAAACACACTGGGCTCGAACAGCCTTGGTGCCGGGAAACGAGGGGTGGGCACATAGGACCACAGCGCTGGGTCTTCGACTTCCTTGGCCTGCCCCTAGCCCCCTTCCCCCTTAGCTGTACAGCCTGGGTTTCACCCTGCTGCTCCGCTGCGGCGGGGGGGCGGGCTGTAGACCTTGGCTGTCTGAGCAGCCGCAGTGGGCCCGGCCGAAGGCAAGCCGCCGCCATGTCAGTTAAGGGCAAGCCAATCAGGAAGTAGCGGTCCGGCAGAGGTGGAGCCTAAGTCTCTGGGCGGGCGACAGGTATCCCGGCTGCAACTACCTGGGTTCAACTTGGGAGGTCCCAGACCTTTATACCCTCCAGTTGCCAACAGCCAGGCAGTCCTGGCTCGCTGGCCGGGCGGCAAGGGCACGCGGGTGTCCTGCGATCCTTAAGCTCGAGCTCCAGAAAGCCACTGCCAGGGCCCCCAATTTGAATACGCTTTCAAACGCGCGGGTTTTAAAGCAGCTCCAATTGGAGAGTGACTTACAAGGAAAGTATGTCGTCCCTTAAGTCTCTCCGCACTCTGAGAGCAAAAACCCCAGGATCTTCGTAGACACGGCACAAGCCAGGCTTTGCAGCTTCAGCGCATTGTTCATGTTGGGAAACCACCCAGAAAACAAATCCGACACACCAAACAGCCTGCAGAATAGCACTTGCATTCCCGTTCCCCAGTTAGATGCTCAAGGACTGAAATCATTTCTTACGTGTCTCTGATTCCCCAGCTCTCAGAAAACAGTAAGCACTCGATAAATGACTGGAGAAATGAGTCAATGAATGAATCTGTTTTCCACGGTGCTATCAGCCTAGGCAATTTCCTAGGACATCGGCCCCTTCCTTAATCCCTTTTAAAAAATCATGTTGGTTCTTAAAAGGCCATGTGTTTCTGTTCAAATTTTAACATTTTAAGCAAATGAAAGAAAAAGTGTTTATTAGAGACTTTTTTTTTTTTTAATATCTCGATTAAGGCCTGGGTTGGAAGTTTAGCTTAGATAGACCTCCTTAGGTAAATTCCTTAATCTATCTAAGCCTCAGTTCCTTTGCGAAACTGATCTTTAATTCATGATACTGTTGTTAAGCTTAACTAGGAAAGCAAAGAATTCTCCAGCATCTTGTCCAGCAGATAGTCTACGTAAGATAAACGGCCTACGTGAGGTGACTTGATGATGATAGGTCACAGGGACCAGGCGTCACCGGCTGTTGTCTAACAGGCTCCCTATGCTTTGACTCACATAATCTTCCTAACTTCCTGTGAGGCAGGTACAATTGCCATTATCACCTTCTTCCCCCCTTCATACAGGATGAATAAATTGAGGCATGAAAAGGTTAAGTGACTTCCCAAGGGTCATGAGAACAAGTAAGCAGCATGCATAAAGTTTAGGCTGCCAAAGTTTGCTTCTAGAGTCTGTGCTCTTACCAACTCTCAATAACACTTAATTACTACACCAAATAGTCACACTCTCCTAGGCCAAAGGTTAAGGAGTTTTGGAACGAGAATAATATACATATCAAAGAATCTTTTAGTTCAGGTTTTAAAAAGCTCCACCACTTTATTTTCCCAGGCGTCTCAGAGTCCGGTAACAAGAGTGGATCCTGAATTCGGAAACCATGTTTTTTTTTTTTCCTCCCCTGAATATTTACATCAGAATGTTTTCTTGCCATATGCTTTGCATCTAGCTCTGGTTGTGTGACATTAGTACATAACTATTTATTTATGGCAGCATGGCCTGGAGTTGCCACCTGGCTAGTTTGTTGCTGACCCTGCCATGACTTTTACATGAAAGCTAGCTGACAATAAGCAGACAGCACTTGATCCCCCATTCCGTTCTCCCTCCCGCTTCACTCTTTCCAATTCACAGCCAACAGATTTTTATAGAAAACATCAGTTCAAGGATGTTTGCACTAGTTATTTTTTATAGTAACTCTTCTCTCTGGCTCTTGCCCTGCATTCACCCTTACAACCCTTCAGGAGAAGGCCAGGTTTGTTTTTCTGATTTTATTTTTAACGTGCTGGCAGTTCACAGTTTTGACCCAAATCCAGTAGATTGTTTCAAGTTAGTGCCAGGGGAAAAGCGAGCTATGTTGCTGTTTTTCTTGGCAGTGACAGGGGTGTTGTTTATTAAGCACAAAATAGAAGCAAAGCAGAAATGTGTTCTTGTTGTTGTTGTTGTTGTTGTTTAGGTATTGTGAGAGTTTCTTTTCATTTGAAATGCTTGGAGTGAGCCAATTATTCCTCTGAGACACCCTTCCCCCCTCCCTTTCCCTACCCCTACTCTGCCTCATCTTTTGCATCACACTCCATGCCCTTCATCTGCCCTTGCTCCTTTGAGAGCCACCTTCCCAGGCCTGAGGTTCCCCCACTCTCCCTCAGTCACCCAGTCAGTAATACCAGCCATTTGCCCATTAAGTGACGTGAGGTCATGCAATGAAAACAATACCAAACTACAAACCCCAAGAACTGGCTGCGTGTTTAAAACCAGCCATAAATGGTGTGCCCTTGAATAACTGAAAGCCTTTCTAATCCTGAGTGTACCCCGTGTAACCCCAAGACATGGAAGTTTATAGTTCTGACAGGGAGAAAGTATCTGGAAACATGAAAAAAGCTCTGGAAATTGTAACAACAAAATGTGTCAAAGGGGGGACCAGCGAAGTTTTCTTGAAAACCCTGTAGCCCTGAAAGATGGGCTGGTGGAGTGAGTCACTTGACCAGATTCCTCTCTGCCAATTCCTGGACAACATGAATGATGAACAATTTTAAAGGAGTGTGGGCTTTGGCAGGAAGGCATCAGAAGGTCATCTCAAGAAGAGTGCTAAATACAAAGGACTAAAAATAAGAGTGAGCCAAGTCACGCGCACGGGAAAGTTATTCTGGCTGGAGCAAAGAGTTCTAGGCAGAGTGAAAAGGAGTTGAATATGCTTGACCTTGGAAAAAGTCAGTCACGTTTTTTAGCAGTCTGCTGTTCACTGAGTCTGCCAAATCCAATGTGTGTTTTTAAAAATAAATGCTGAGATTATTTTTATTATATTTTAAAGTCTGAGTCTATCCATGCAATCCTGTTAAAATCAACTTATTGATTATTTTAAAGAAAAATAATGGAAGTTTACTAACTGAATAAAGAAAAAGATAATTAATATTATTTAAACACTTATTATACTCAAACATTATCCCATTAGCCCCTAATTTATAAATTAGGAAACTGAGACTCAAAGAGAGTGAAGGATTTGCCTGACAGATCCAGTTAAGCTGCAAAACCATGATTTGGATGTAAGTCAGTCTGACAATAAAGCCTCATGCTCTCCATTGCAGTGTACTATAATTAAAACAGGAAAAAAACTCTTTGGTTGAATTATCCTCAGTTAAGCATTTATGCTCTGAAACAGCCAGCTACTTTCTTTGGCCACCACCATGCCTGTTGAAGAGGTATTCAGCTTTCAATTCCGACATTTAGCCAAGTACACTTTTGAAAATATTGTTTGGCCTCTTTGACTAGAATAGATTGCGTATTTTTTTCTCTTTATTCTGTGAGACACCACCCAAACTGATGCATCTTTTGAAACAGAAATTTACCTCTCCATGCTTGCCACCTATGAATGACAAGTCATTTTGTCCTGGTCTCCCCAAAATAAGAGCTCTTAGTGAGCAATAAAGAGCTGGATAGTTCACTTGTTGAGGCTTGCAGCAATCCCTCAAATTAATGACTTAAGGAAACATATAGAAGGACATTCCACACTATGATGGTGGAACAATTACACTGCGTAGTCAGGGAAGACGAAAAGCCAAATGTCGTTGCTTCATGCAAGTGGATGGTGAATGAACTCCTAGACTTGATGGCTTAATGCCAGAGGGAGACAGGTGGCTTGATGCCAGAGGCAGGTTACTTGTTGATGGGAGTATTTACTGAAGGCCTGTTACAAAGAGAAACTGTGTCCCACATGCACATGATTCAGAATGGAATCTCCTCTTTGTTAGTCAATAATACTAAGAAACAATGTTGTGGGTAGGTAAGTACAGTGCTTAGCATTTTAAGTACATCTATCTTCCCTTAATTCTCCGATCCAGTGTCAAGAGGTAAGGGCTGTTATTTATTAAATTCCTTTTTAAGGCGAGAAACCTAAGGCTTAGAGAGGTGGTTTCTACTTATCAATTATTTTACAATATTCCAGAGTGTCTCAAATTTTCTGTGTTGAGGACCAAGTTTTTCATCAATTTTTCATGGACAAATATTACTATAAAGTAAGATTAAAAATGAATTATTCAGAAATGAAATTTAAAAAGACAAAGACATAAAATGCAAGCCCCCAGTTTGTTATTATGTGATTCAACAGACATAGAATTACTCTGTCAAATTGGTATAAAAGGTTCCAAACGGTTACTCTCCATTTCTGTGCTTATCACATGAAGACAAGGAAGAAAATTTGAGGATCAGCACTGGTTTGCCTATCACATTCCCAGTAGCACTGTCCTAATACCTTGGAAAGCCAATATTGTAAGCCAGGTATATGCAAACTCTAGGACATCACATTTCCGTGTACTCTGAGTTAGAAGTGAAGTATAACCTGTTCCTTTTAGTATCAACCATTATTATTATTACTACCTTTATTCCACTGTATTTAGTTCTCAAGTGATGCATATTTATTAAGATCAGCAGTACAAACCATTACAGGTTATTTCATTATGCACCTTATAAAGTTAGCATCATGTGTTTTATAACACAAAACCCAATTTCTTCTTTAGATAATAAACCCATCATTCAGAGCTCATATACCACCTCTGTTCTGAATTACAGAGAGAACACTATTGGCACATGATAAAGGCTATTAATTGGCATTTGCACATTTACTATTATAACATTTGACAAGGATAAGAAACAAAAGTAGTGTTTTTACAGGGACATTTTCTCTTGGGTGTTTTTTGTGTTCTAGCGAAGGGAGACACGTGAACATGTTTGTTGAAGAAAGACTGAAGCCTCTTAAATTTTCTCCTCAGGCTCATCAGGGACTTGTGGATAATTTGCAGGCAATTTGTATCCCCTTTTCCTGCAGGACTAAACCTCACATGTAATTTCTGCAGTTGTCAATCACTCTTCTTGTCCCACAGACCATTCTGCAAGAATACATCATGTTCTGAGGGCTCTCTCACGTTTATAAATTCAGGAACTGAAAGGAACTATGGTGGTGGAGTAGAGGGTTTCTACTGGGGGGTTGGGGAGTGGAATGGGAGGCAAGGAATCAAGTCTGTCCTTAATAAGCACTTCTGTCAACATGAGGTAGAGTTGGAAGCACATGTCAGATGGAGATTAGCTCTAAGTCTCTTCATTTAAAAAATTACTCTCTTTTGCTATCCCACTGGGTTAGACTTTCAAAAGCAGGCAAGATGCCAGTTAGGATTTATAACCCCTTCCCTCTCCATGATTCATAGAAGGGGAGTTAAGGGAAAGAGTTCCTTCTCAGATAAGTATAGAAGTTATTATTATAATAATAGGCTGCTTTCTTTTGAAAAAATGAAAGCACATTACATAGTTATCTAACATATTGCCATGGCACAATGTGTAACAGCCTTTCTTATACCCACTTGGCATATGGGGAAACTGAGGTTCAAAATGTCTTAGAACTTCAGCCAGTTTCTTTAGATTTCACTTTTAAGTGTGAGGCTACAAAAATACATCTTTATTTTTATACTTTTTTTTACTTAATTTTTTCTCATGACCACCAAAGAAACATATGTTCCTTGTAGACAACAACAGAAGATCAGATACTATAAATTACCCCAAGTCCCAACAGTTGGAGCCACTACTGTAGCCATGTTGGCATGATTCCCTTCAATCCTTTTCCTACAGAATTTTCCTTTCCATAGATAAAATCAAAATGTATATATAACTTGAGTTGCGCTATGTCACTTTACATTACACCAGAAGCCAAAGATATTCTTATCAACACTTGGCAATTTTGACTTTAGTTTTATATTAAGAGTAGAGCAGTAGGTTTCAGAAGTTGGAAGATGAATTCTCACCAGCCAGTCCTTGAAAGAAGGGTCTTGGCACAGCCAGTGCGAGGCTGGACCATCCTTTAGCTCCAGCAATGATCTGCAATTCGGGCAATGTGGGAATGATGCAATGGACCCTTTGGAGCAAGGCAGAGGTTCTGGTGACCGAGGAGCAGCTTTCCTGGGCATTCCATTCACAGGGCTATGTCTGAGATCATGTCAGTGAGCCTCCAGCCACGTGGACACTCTGTCAGTCACCATGTGGACACAGGAGCCAGCATGCATTTTTTTTTTTCCAGACAGCTACTAGCTATGTCTGAATTCACACTCAGATTCATTACAGCCCTTGATGCAGAGAGAAAATATTTTGCGTTGCCCAGAGGACAGTCACACTAGATGCCACTTCTCATGCCAGAGACTTTGGGTTTCCATCTCATTTTCAAACAACAGCAGAAGATTTAAGTTGGTAAGAAATGAGAAGTGATTTAAGTAGTGGTGGGGGCAAGGAGTAGTGGAGGTGGGGGCTTGAGGAGCACTTAGGCTCTTTACAAACATCCCCACACAAATCTAGCTCTACAAAATAACCCGGGGGCTATTTACATAGACAGAACTTTTAAAAACAATATAAATGCTCTTAAAATGCAAAGATTAATATAACTCATTATGGCAGCTCCTCTGAGGAAATGTGAACATCCACAAAAACCCATTCATTCATTCATTCATTCATTCATTCATCAGATACTTAGGGAGTGCTGCCATGTGCCAGACACTGTTCTAGACCATGCATGTAAACAATGTACAGACTGACCACGTGCACACTCTCAAAGTTTACATTCTTCAATGAATTAGATTTGTTTTATCAGAAGAGCGTTTTCATGTTTCAGTTTAAAGGAAGCTAGAGACATGACAACTGAATACAATACCTGACCATAGGTGGGATTTTATACAGGAAGAGAAAACATGCGATAAAGGACTTTCCTGGATAACACAAAAATATTAGAATACAGATGACAGGAAAAATACATATATAATCTCCTTAATGGTCTAGAAAAAATATATAATCGGGGACAGCAAGGGAGTAATGAAGTAAAATGTCAATAGTAAGTGATTCTAGCTGAAGGCGTATGGACATATTTTGCACTCTTTATAGTGATTTTATTTGGTATTACTTTATTTTGTAATGTTTTGGAAAATTTGAAATTATTACCAAATAAATTTTTTTTAAAAACCTATTTCACTTCGTACAATGAGTGAAAACTCCATGTTCTTAAATCATGTGGCAAGATCTCCACAGTCACACACAATTTGTAGGCATTTGGTTGATACGCTGATTTTCTCAGGATTTCAGAGATGGGATGATATTTTCTAATCAGACCCACAGTTGAGCTGAGGCATACCTTTCAAACTCTCTCTGCTACCCCACAACATGAACTACAGATGTTTTCTGTCTCATCCAAGAACCCCACGATTTCCTTATATTTCTTTATAAAATATATCATCAACATATAATTATGCCACTCACTATTAATTGTTGAGGCCCAGAGCAGGCTGCCCCAAAATATCCTACAATGGCACAGTGATCACCCTGAATTAAAGTTACTTGAGTAGCAGCTGCTAAGCCAGAGACACACTCCAAAGGCCCTGGTGCTTAGAAACGTTGCTTCAGTAGCTGGAGCATTAATTTGTCCAACGTCAAACAATTAAGTGAGATTTGAACCAGGTAGTTTGACTCAAAACCTAGACACTTAACCACATAACTACGTCACCTTCTCTTCATACAACCGTTTTCCTCGTTAGGCAAAATATTAGTCAAGATGTGGTTAGGCTTAGTTAAAACTTACAAACAAACCTAACAACATTCTAAGTAGAAACCATTACAGAATAGGGTTTGTTTCTTCTCAGAATTGTCCTATTTTATCTGAGGAACATTAGTATACTTTATCAGCTTTATTTGATTTAGGATTCAGATATTTGGAGAAATATTTGTCTGCCTACACCTTAGAACACACAGCTCTCTAAACCTTTGAAAGACTGAGTCATAACCCTGATTTCCCCCCTGTGAATCAAGAATTCCTACTGATTTAATGTGTATGAATTAATTTTTTGAAAGCAGAGATTTACAAGGTAGTCATAAATACTTCCTCCAGGTCAAAATTTTCAACTCAGGGAAGACATTAGATATAGGAAAATTAAACAGTAATTAGTTTGCTCATTCAAAGGAGAGGAGAAAAAAAATCATTGATAGTCTCATTTCCTCATATCGCTAATGTACTTATCTTTAAAAGAAATTCATCTTTCATTCATAGGTTGGAAAAATTAACATCATTAAAATGTCCATACTACCCAAAGTAACCTATAGTTTCAATGCAATTCCTATTAAGATACCAATGATGTATTTCACAGATCTAGAACAAATATTCCAAAAACTTACATGAAACCAAAAAAGACCCTAAATAGCCTTGGCAATACTGAGAAAGAAGAACAAAGTTGGAGCGATCACAATACCTGACATCAAACTATATTACAAGGCCACTGTGATCAAAACAGTCTGGTACTGGCATAAGAACAGACACATAGATCAATGGTACAGAACAGAGAGCCCAGAAATAAACCCATGTCCTTATGGTTAATTAATAATTGACAAAGTGGCAAGAGCATACAATGGAGTAAAGACAGTTCCTTCAATAAATTTTGTCGGTAGAACTGAACTGGTGCATGAAAAGAAAAAAATGAAACTAGACCACCATCTTACATCAGACGGCAGAATGAACTAAAAAAATGGATAAAAGACTTAAATATAAGTCGGGATGCCATAAAAATCTTAGAGGAAAACATAGGCAGTAAAATTTCAGACATCTTGCATAATAATATTTTTGCCAATATATCTCCTAGAGCAAGAGAAATAAAGTAAACAAATAAGACTATATCAAATTAAAAACCTTCTGCACAGCTAAAGAAACCACTATCAGAAGAAAAAGGGAACCAACTGTATGAGAGAACGTATTTGCCAACAATACATCAGACAAGGATTTAACCTCCAAAATATATAAAGAACTCATACAATTCAACACCAGGAAAACAAACAATCCAATTAAAAATGGACAAAGGACCCGAATAGAAACTACTCCAAGGAGGACATACAGATGGCCCATGGGCATATTAAAAAATGCTCAACATCACCAGCCATCAGAGAGGTGCAAATTCAAACCACAATGAGACATCACCTCCCATCTACCAAAGTGGCTATCATTAATAAATCAACAAACAACAAATGCTGACAAGGATGTGGAGAAAGGGGAACCTGTTGGAGCCAATGCAGATAATTCCAGCCACTGTGGAAAATATATCGAATTTCCTCAGAAAATTAAAAAATGGAACCTCCTTTTGACCCAGCAATTCCTCTGCTGGGAATATACCCTAAGAATCCTGAAACACCAATTCAAAAGAACATATGCACCCCTATGTTCATAGCATTGCTATTTACAAGGAAATACTATGCAGTAGAAAGAAAGAAGGACTTCTTACCTTTTGCAACAGCATAGATGGAACTGGAACCTATTATGCTAATTCAGGGATGTCAGACTCATTTTCACCGGGGGCCACATCAGCCTCTCAGTTGCCTTCAAAGGGCCGAATGGAATTTTAGGACTGTGTAAATGTAACTATTCCCTTAACTAGGGGCAAGGGAGCTTGGCGCTGCTGCTGGGTAGAAACAAGGTGCCAGGCCAGATAAAACAAGGTGGAGGGCTGGATTCGGCCTGTGGGCCTTGTGTTTGCCACCTGTGTGTGAAATAAGCCAGTCTGTAAAAGACAAATACCATATGATCTCACTTATGAGAGGAATCTAATGAACAAAATAAACTAATGAGCAAAATAGAACCAGAGGCAAAGAATCAAGGAACAGACTGACAGCTTATAACAGAGGAGGGAGAGGTGGGGACTGACTGAACGAGTATGAAGGACCCATGGACCTGGATAACAGTGTGGACACTGATTATGGAAGTGGAGAGAGGGATTGGTGGAGGGGGCAAAGGTGGGGGGAAGTGGGACAACTGTAACAGCATAAACAACAAAATACTTTTTAAAGTTTGTCTTTCATAAGTCATGTTATATGTCACAAAAAATATCACTTTGGACCTCTTACAGATTATAAAGTAGCTATAGTTTGTAGTTTTTACATTTCACTTTCTAAAAATATAAAAATAAAAAGGCATTTCTAAAAGAAACTACATAAATATTACATATGTACATATTCAATATATATATTTAACATGCTTAGCATTTGTAAATACTTTCTCAGGTTTCTAGTTAATATCCTATTCCAGAAAGTGGCAAAATATGCATAATAACGTAAATTATTAGTAGTTTCTGACACTTAAATTTGATTGTATCTGGCTCTATGCTCACCATCTTTACTCTTCTAAAAGTTTTCTGCTATAATATTAGAATTTTGGAGTAGAATCTGTCTCAAAAATTCAAAATCAGGTCTTTTTTTTTCTCTCCCTTCAGTACTGGAAATTTAGCCTATTATTTTTAAAGCTACAGATCAGCTGGGGAGCTGAGGGTGGGAAGATAAGGAATAGAGGAAATACCTTAACTTTGGATAGAGACAGACCTGGGTTTGAGTTCTGCCTCTACCAGTTATCTATCACTTTATGCAGGAAAAAACCCCAAACTGTATTTAACAGGTTAGGCTCTCAGTTTCCTCTGGATTAAATTGGGACATTGTTACTTATTACATAGTTGTGATGAAGAAATGCAAGTATATATTCTAATGCCTCTGGCATTGTTAACAGCACATAGTAGGAGTCCCACAAGTGTCATTTCTAATCCCCGGACAACACTACTTCCGTGAGTGTAAGTGTGGGCAACTAACTTTGGTGCTGGCTCTATTTTAGGGTGGAGGGAGAGAGCATATCCCTGCCGTGAGCCTGAACATCCAGACGGCTTCGGAACTTGAATGAGGGAATGGATCGGATTCTAATGAAAGCAGTGTGAAGTAATGGTATCAATGAAGGTTTTAAAATCAGATGAAGTATGAATTTCCTCTTTCCATTTAACTCAAGGTCGATTTTAAGTCATTCATATATAGGAACTTAAGCTTTCTTAGAGGTAAAATGTGGCTAATAATACATGCCTCTTAGACTTAAAGTGAGAATTAAATGAGGTAAAACTTCTTAACACAGTGCCTGAGAAAAACATGAGTCCTAATTCCTTATCTGGAGGAGCAATAACGTGCACACCATCCAGAGGGGCACGTTTTCTATACCATAGCTTATCTGTACCAGGACCAAGAGTAGAAGGGTAAAGTGGGGAAGCCATTGATGCCTCTTTCCCCCCTTGTTTTTTGCAATCACTGAACAGATATTGCCTGTTTTCATCATCTGGCCCTATGAATGTCATTTCAGTTGGATCATATCGGTGGGTTAAGGCAGATTAGGATTGACGGTCTACTTTTTCTGGCTAAGATAGGCAATGGAATACCATGCTGTTTCTCCAAAAAATAATAGCTACTAAGTCATGGTTGCTACCTTTGCTCTAGGTCCTTTACCCTAAGGTTAGCTAATCACTTTGAAACCTTTCAAAGGAATCGGAGACCTAAAAAGTTCAAGCCACATATTGAAGATTACAGTTTGTAAGTGGCGGAGCCGGAAGAGAAACGCAGAGTTCTCTGAGATCACCCCTTCTCGCCCTGACTGGTCTCTGCATTCTACCTACCCCAGCTGCCTGAGGTCCCTTCTGACTGTAAACCTTCACAGCATTTTGTTATCACCCATCACATGGCTCATGTACTTTTCTATTGCTTGTTAAAGTTATCTGAGTTATTGTATCATTCCATGAATCAATAATAAATTCTGCAAGAGGAGGGACATACCACATAGCATTAAAATCAATCAGAGTGCTTTTAGCTTTCCGTAATAAGAAAATTTAATTACATCACAAAACATGCCTAGGTGTTCATTGTACCACAGTTGTAGCAGTTTAACAATTTCATAAAAGGTCCAAGCCCTCTCTATTTTCTCTCCACCACATTTAGTGTATTAACTTTTATTTTCTCACTTGTCACTTCACAGTTGCAAGACGGCTGTCATGGACGCAGACATCTGGTTATTGTTCAAGGTAAGAAGAGAGGGAAAGGGCAGCACCAATGAGCTATTTACTCATTTCCGTCCTTTACAAGACAAGAAAACCCTCCCAGGAGCTCCCTGATCAACTTCCTTTGATATCCCACTCCAGAACTGGATCCCTTTGTAGGTCTGCAAGTGTGCAAACACTACCATAGACCCAGATTTCCCCAAAGTGCAGTGATTTATACCTGAAGAATTTAAAGACCCAGTTAGAGTCTTAATGACAGTTATATGCAATAGAAAGTAGAGGGTCAGAAAGCTACGGACAGGCATGGATATTGCCCAGCTGTTGAGGATCCCTTGTAAGGAATGGTGCCCATTTTCTTACAACTTTGTAGCACCTGAACTTTAAACTCATGCCTCAGCAAAGTCACAAATTGCAAGATGTTGCAGATCTTTAGGTTTGCTTGCAATTAGTCAAGCCCTCAAATGTGAAGTCTCTGAATACCAGGGGTCTACTTTCACGTCTCTTCTGATGAACAAGGTGGATCGTGTATGTTTTTCTACTGAATGAAGTATTACCCCTTACATTCTTGAGAGAAAATCTTTGTTGATAGCTGACTTGTAGACCCAAGCATGTGCTTAGTTACAGTTCCCTCAGGTGCCCACAATAGGTAGAATAAACTTTAAAGATATTTCAGGTGAATAGCATTTTACCCTGTACCTTGGTACAAATTGTGAGTCAATTATTTACGAGTAGAGCCCAATTTGTTTAAACCTCATTGACCTTTAATACGGTTATGACATGTGTCTTGACTTGATTCTTCCCTCTATTGATTTGGTCTGGAAAAGTAAAACAAGAGGTAAAATGGCCCCTCAGGGTGAGTTAAAATTGTAGGTTATGGCCATGTTAAATTGCTTTAGTGTACTTTGTGTCCTTTAGAGTCAGAAAATGAAGCAATAAAGTAAGTTGATGTAAGTAATTCTTGTTTTTAAAAGGACCTTGAAGTGCTCTTAACAATATCATGGATTTGATAAGATCTGCCTCAGACTTCTTAATTTAAAATGAACATAAAGATGGTAAAGCCAAAGGAATGTTGAAATACTAGTGTTGTGCTAACAGCTTTGAAACTGAATTCATGGGAGAGGACCGATAAAAATTCTTTGCTATTGTCTGCCATGCTTGGGGAAAATTCAAGCAGCAGTCAGTGCCAGGAATTTCCTGGGGGGCATATCCAGGTGTTCAAACTATTTAGGAGGGTTTCAAATGTTTTTGCTTATTCCTTATGTGTTATCAAAATCAGACCGTCTAAAACTCAGGCAATTTTCAAAGTTTTAAACGTTAATTTTTGTGACAGGCAAATCTATGATATCTGAGTGTTCACAGCTTTTTTCTCTCCCTTATCCCTTCTCATATTTGTCTGTGATTGTTGTGGTATTGATGGGCTAAGGGCTAGAGAAGGCATATAGAAAACATGAATTCACATAGAAAAGGAGAGAGCATTATGAGTTGATGGGAAAACAGAGTGAGGAGCAATAGCGGAGAAAAGGACAGGAGCTAACATGGGAACATGGGCTGAGTTTGGGACAGAAGGCTATGACATTTAGACAGAGGGGAGAGAAAGAGTTGAGGTGTGGTTATACAAAGAGAAATAAAACTGCTGATTCCAAAATGTTTTTTTATCGTGATGATTAATGTGCTTTGAGATAGTTAGATATTTTAAGTTGTTCTTTCATGGTAAGAATGAGCTGGTTTGGCTGTAGGCTGGTTCTTATTATCCTTGAAGGTGTCATCTCTTGCTTTTTAAAGCCTTTTTTTTTTCCTTTCATGCCAATACTAACAGTTCCATTGATTGATATCCCATAAAGGAAGTATATGACAGAGAGAAAGAGATTCTGAGCTGGAGCTGGGTGAGATGGGATCATCAGGTGAACCAGAAGACATGGAGTAGATTTAGAGCACACTAAAGCTGGACCAGAATTGAAAGCTTTTGAGATGAAAGGGCAATTTTAGGGAGAAGCTGTCACTCCTAAGACCTCAGATACTACTCAAACACTGTTTCTTTGATCTCAGCTTAGGCTTCTATATATTTGATTCTAGAGCTCCATTTGCGGCACTAATTCCCAGAAGGTAGTTTAAGCCCTCTAGAGCTCAGGATGACATGATGTGCTAATCCGGAAATTCCAGGCACTGAAGATGATAGTGAACAATACAGCTTAAGAGCCTCTGTGTAATTATGCCCGAATTAAATGTTGTGAAGAGCTGTGAAGTGGCAACTACTATTTTGGAACCAGGGATGAGGTGGCAAGTTTGAACCAAGAAAACATATAATTCCTCTGGTCGTGAACTTGAAACTCCATTATAGTTGTAAAAAATAACACAGGGAAGAGTCAGTCCCACTTGTCAGGCTTTCCAGCTCCCTAAAGAATCATTTTATGGGATCCACTTCAGCTCTCTAGGTCAGTGTCTCCTTTCTTTGTCTGCTGGCCATCTCCCCTGTTCACACATAGAAAACATTTCTTGAATGCTAATGATCTATACTAGATGCAAAGGTGTCTATTTCTGAAGTTCATCTTCTAATCAGTGATAATCATAAAACCACTAAGAATGATCTCTAACAATAACTTTTAACATATATTAATATATATGTAATTATATATATATTTAGAGAACGGGGAAGGGATAGAAAGAGAGAAGAGAAACATCGATGTGGGAGAGAAATATTGTTCAGTAGCCTCTTGTATGTACCTCAACTGAGAACCAAACCCACAACCCAGGCATGTGCCCTGACCAGGAGTCAAATTGGTTGCCATTCTCTTTGAGGGATGATGCCCAACCAACTTAGCTACACCGGTTAGGGCAATTAACAATAACTTTTAAATTGCTGCAGCTCTTTGGAGTTTTACATATATTATCTGAATTGTTTAATAATAACTCTGTAGTCCTGATGATGTATATACATTTGTTGCTACTATTTCTATTTATAAAAATGAAAAATTTAGATCCATTGAAATTAAGAAACTGGTTTAAGGTGTTTG
>VMDR010005324.1:0-52471 GCA_007922815.1 Macrotus californicus | reverse complement strand
TTCTCAACACTCAGCTAAACATAAGACTAGTACATAAAAGCCCACTTGCCCCTGCTAATTTACAACCGGGGGAAGAGAAATTAAACCACCTCTGTTTTTGTCGGTGTGCATTGCCCCATCTGCAAACATCAGACACAAATTCAATTAAGCAGGACACCAAAGGTCCTTATTCTAATGTTTATATATCTTACACAATCACTCAGAAACTACAAGGCAGAATTTATATTTAACTCCTAGATTTGAGAGGCAGCACAGCATGAAGTCCACGGACCCAGGACCCAGGTTGTGTGGATTCAAATCTCAGCTGGGGGAACCTTGAGCACTTACTGAAACTCAGTGTCTAAGTGAAATGGGGAAAACAACAGCACCTTTACTTCACGAGGCACTTGTGGGTATTAAATGAGATAACATGTAAAGCCTGGCATACAGGAAGTGCTATATAAATGCTTGCTATCATTATTATTTGCCAGTATTTACCATGACACTGCTCTTGCCATTGCAATTTCGCTTCCCTGAGCTCACTGGGCTCGTCCTGGTCCCTCTCAGACCCAACACTTCCTTGTACCTCTACCTTACCATGGTCTTCCCAGCCTCTGCACCTTCGTTCACCACCCTCTCTGATTGAAACATCTTCCCCAGACTCCCTTATGCACTGGACAAATCCTTATTCAGCAGAGAAGTTCTTAGCATTTAAGCGTTACAGCAGCTTGAAAAACAAGCCATCGCCAGTGAACTGGCATTTCGGAAAGTAGTAAAAGTACCAATTCAAGATGCTTCTTCCAAGTAGCACCTAAAAATGTTGTAAACTTCTCCCTACCATTTAACCTCTCTCCCTCTCTCTCTGCAGAAGTTTCCCATCCATCCTTTTTTCCCTCCTTCCAAAAGACTCCTCTGTCTCTGCCAACTACGAAAATAATTCTATGAGACATTTGTAAATCTCTGTCTAAGACTACAAAAAGGCTTTTCAAGCCTTACTAATGTACTTACAGGTGGGAGAGGCCACTTCCTCAAATCTATTCAAGGAGACCGAGGCGCAGCTGAAGAAAAGTTACACGTGAATGGACTGTAACGGACCTAGGTAAGGCCATGATAAACACACGACACTACAATCAGCTGCAACTATAATAAGTGAAAATCAAAAGATCAAGAATTTCTCCTGTTTTCTACTGTGGCTCAGGAACAGGAGGAAAGTGTTCTAATCTTTTCAATCATTACAGATATATTCCTCCATAGAGAGCAATTTATCCATGAGTGACATTCCCTTAGAACATGAGTTTTTCTTTTTTTGGTTTTAATCCCAAGTCCACACACCACAGCTACAAGTGGCCCTGTCCAAGAGAAGCGCCTCGTGCCAAAGATTAGCGTTATCCTGCAGGCTGAGCAGCATTTATCACTTAAGTTTTAAGTATTGCTCCTGTCAGGGTAAAACTCGCATGAGTTTGGTTACTCATGAGATATTAATGACTCCTTCTCCCTGGGCTGTGAAGAGAACTAAGTTTCTGACTCGACAATGTTAGATGCTATGGTTACCAAGAGCATCTTTCCAGGGTTAAAGCTTTACAAAATCTTTACCTCCGTGACTGCTGCCTCTGGCCAAGTCATCCCACCAGACAGAACCTGAGTCATCCCAGACTCCCCCCGCCCCGTTTCTCCTCCTCGGGCCCCCACACCACCACCGCTAGTCGGGCACCGCGGTCTGTCAGTTTACAACCTTAAATCATGGATCACAAACCCAGGTGTCCACAGGGTCAGGCACGTAAACTGAAACAAAGGACCTGCGTGATGAGCCTGTGGACTGGTAGAGCAATGGGAAGCTGGAGGACAAACGCCCTTTCAAAGAGGGCGAGCACTAGTCAGCTTCAGGAAATTGTCCACAAGCTCAGATCCGCCCTGGCTTCTGTGGCTCAGTGGGCTGAGCACCCACCCGCTGGTCTGATTCCAAGTGGGGGCACGTGCCTGATTGCGGGCCAGGCCCCCAGGTGGGGGTGCGCAAGAGGCAACCGATCAATGTGTCTCTTGCACATTGTTGTTTCTGTCTTTCTCTTTTTCTCTCCTCTCCCCTCTTTCTAAAAGTAAATGAGTAAAATCTTTAAAAAGAAGTTCAGTGCCAATGTTGTCCAACATTCTGGCGTATCGAGAGAAATGCAGATGTGGGTCAAATTCGACATATCTACTGGGTCAAATATAATGGGCAGGTTAACCAGCTGCAACTGTGACCTCCATCTTTAGCATCCCCAACTCCCTTCCGATCCCCATTGCTTAGATTCAGGCCCTTCCTCATTCCTTACCTAGTTTTATGCAAGGGGATCCTAAGAGGTCTGTCTCCAGATCACCCTTACCTCCACCACCGTACATTCATTTTTTATAAACTGCCAGGGTAAGCTTCCTAAAATTAAAATCTGATTCTCTTCAAAATTCTTAAGCGGTTCCCCGAAACCTACAGTGCTGCAATACACCCAAGAACCGTCTGAGGTATTGGGTCGGCCAAAAAGTTCCTTTGGTTTTTTTTCCATAAGATGGTTCTAGTAGCGCTTAGTTGTCTTTAACTTCATTCAAAGCCATTTGGCTCAATTGTATTGTGACAGCTGTCATATCAGCGTGCATTTAAAAAAACTTGTGTAGCCATTTTAACATTGAAGATGGAAGAAAATAAGCCACATTTCCGGCATATTATGTTTTCATTATTATGGTAAAAATGCAATTGAAACACGAAAGAAGATTTGCGCAGTGTAAGGAGAAGGTGCTGTGACTGATCGAACGTGTCAAAAGTGGTTTGCAGTTTCGTGCTGGAGATTCCTCTCTGGACCATGCCCCATGGTTAGCGATCAAATCGAGACGCTGACTGAGAACAATCAACTTTATACCACACGGGAGATAGCTGACATACTCAAATTATCCAAATAAATAAAAGTTATTGGTGAAAATGAAAAATATGTCTTCTATTTTGCAGGAAAAAAAACGCATGAACTGTTTGGCCAACCTAATATTTGTTTAACATGCAGCTAATGGCAATCTATCTAATCTGAATCTCCCAAAGTGCACCTGGGAATCTGCCATTGAAAACCCCTTCCCTATGGAATTCTGATGCCAATAGTCCTTGGACCGCAGAAACACTCAGCCACAGAGTGAGATCCCAAAGCCCCGACATCGAGCCCTCCTCCTCTGACAGGACCTGCCTCCTGCAGTCCCGTCCCTGCCACTACAGCACTACGCCTAAACACCTAATTCACTGTGGTTCCCAGAAAACAGTCTCTCAGGCCTCCACCCCTTGGCCTTCCATCACTGTCCTGTTTGTTCTGCGATGCCTTTTCTCTCCTCTTTCCCTTGTTTACTGGGTCCACCCAGCCTTCATCCTTCTGGGCTGAGCTCCGTGAACTTAGCTAACTTCATTTATTAACTATGTATAATTATTTACTTGTCTATATGCCACCAAACTTGGTCTCTTGAAGGTAGGAATTTTAGCCTATCTTAATTTTTGCAGCCCCAATGCTGTGCCTGACACAGAATGAGCCCTCAGTAAATGCTTACTGAAGAAATAAAATTCAACTGTGTGAACCAGTAAGGGGAAAGGCCAGATTCTAGTTCTTCAGCATTACCACCAAAACACAGTCTCTCTTTACAACCATAATTGTAATGATAATTAATCCATAGTGATCGCGATTCCTATAATCTGGTGGTTATTAACAGCCAAATTAACTACCATAACAGCAGAAACAGCTCACACTTTGCACTCCTGAAACCAGACACCTCACAGAACACTTCCTCTCTGCCGCGGAGTGATACACTTTGAAACTAGCTGCTACACTATCAATGAAAATTCTACCTTCCCTAGGTCAGATTAGGTAAATCACAATAAAAGTTTCAACCTCAGGTAAGTAGAAAAATCCGTCAACTACAAGACCTGTCCAAAGACAGGATAAGCAGAGGCGAGAAATGTAAGCAGATACACAGCTCCCTTTTGTCACACTTCCAAAATGGCTTATATTCCTCCACACTCTCATTCCTTCAGTAAGTATGTTGACAGCCCACTCTGTTCATGTGCTAGAACTTGGTCATGTTGAACAAGACGGCTACAGGCCTTGCCCTCCCAGAGCTCACATCCCAAAAGAGAAGGCAGACACTTGTTACTTAACTGCTTGATAAAATTGTGGTAACACAACTGAGATCACAAGTGTTAAGAGAGTATATAGCGCAGAATCCATGCACGCTTTCTTCTGCACTGAAAATCAATTGTCGTATAGTTTTTTATCCCAGAAACCTAATGACCACTCTGCGTGTGCATCCCTTTCAGCAGTTATTCTGAATAACTGCCAGGTTTCCAACTGTAGCTCTCAGATGTACCTCCAGGGAAGATAAATTAAACTACTTTAGAAGTCATTTTTCCACCAGTTGCTTTTATAGTATCAATTTTTCTCCACATCTCTTTGCTGTAATATACAGGGTCACATCAGGGAATAAAATAAAAATCTGTTTTGTGTATTCTGAGTTTTCAGTCATTTATGGGTAGAGCCATTTTAATTCAGTAAGCATTCATAAAGGACTTACTGTCAAAGACCACACAATGGGAACGTGTGATCTTCGGGAAGAAAAGGTCTTGAGATGCGATTCACATTCCAGTGAAACTAACCACACAGATTTTTCCTTTGGGCTCCACCTTTGGATTCATAGTTTTTATTGTGAACACAGTACTGAGTAAAGAACCCTCCACTAGAAGAAATAAATGTGTGCTCTCTCCTATTTTAATAAAGAAGCTTCATTATAACTAAAATAACATTAACAAACTATAGTTTACTAAACACTGGACGCTTACTTAATTTACCTTTGTTTTCCAGGATGATAGGAAATCTGCTGTCAGACACAGGAAGTGAGTCGGATAACAGAAGGGCAGGGGAATAGGAACAGAAAAGCACACTAAGATTTTCCGGAAATTAGGACCCCAATCTAGAGAAGACTGCTTACAAGAAAAACTAGATTCCCTATTACACACACTACTGCAAATGAAATAGCTAAACTATGGGCAACTACCCATAAAGGCAGATTCTAGTAAAGAAGAAAAAGTTTTATATGTCAATATTTACAGTGCAAAACAGATAACAGAAGGGGAGTAGAGCTTAAGGCAAAATAGGAGGTTATCTGGGTTTAATAACCTCCTTTAATGAACGTGGTAAAGCCCTGGCCTGGGTTACCAAGGCTCTGGAACTTCTTCCTACTTAATATTTTAAGACAAGTCAGCAGCACCTCAGTTCAAAATAGCGTGGCACAATATGGCTTAAAAGCAGGGCAATACACTGTGTGACCTTCTAAGGTCCCTTACAGCTTTTCCAATTCCAGCTAGACACAACCCACTATGACTTTTTGAGTTACTCATTCATTCCACAAATGTGCACTGGGTGCCCAGTAGGCACAGCAGCAGCACGGTGCTCAGGCCAGGGTGGTCCCTAGACAAGTCTCACCACCCGGGCATTACATTCTAATGGAGCGACACACTGGAGAATTAATTCCATAAGGAGCAGAGGGGGCTGTAAGAGCACAGGCAAAGGGAAAGCAGTCGTCAGGGAACACTTCTCTGAGGAATTAACACTTAAGATGTGAAGATGAATATATATGGGGACGGAAGATATGACAACGTTGAAGACCTGGAAAACTCAAGGGATGGCGACGGCTACTAAGGCTGGGAGAGGCAGACAGCAAAGCTGGACAGAGTCTAGGACCAGATCATTCAGAAGCATGTTAGGAAGTTTAGGACTTAATTCCAAGATCAGTGGGAAGACAGTGGAGGGTTCTAAGCAAAGAATGGCTGTGACCAGATGCTTATTTTTTTAAAGATCACTATGAAACACAAGAAGAAGGATCAAAACACAGAAAAAAGATTGAAAGGGCAAAAGTGAATGTAGGTGAGCGACAATATTAAGCAGTATCAGATTATAGCCCAAAGTATAAAATAAATATCCATGAACTCATGCTAACATAAATGACTGAATAAATAGGCATTGGGAAGGAAAGACAAATCTTCCAGGCAGAACTCCAAATATAAATTACGTCTCTACTCTGCCCTCAAGGTAGTGAGTGTGGGCTGCACACAGTGACTTCCTTCCTAAGACACAACTCTGCAGGGAGAAACCCGACAAACACGACCTCCGCCAGGTGCTCAAAGTCGACGTCGACGGTGCTAAGTCACGTTGACAGCATGTACTCTTCATATGATACAATGAGAAGGGCGCTTTGCCTCTGAGGCCTTCCTCCCAGACACCCATCACCCTCATCTAATCATAAGAAACACGCGGGGCCAATCCCAGCTAAGGGACGTGCCACAGAAGAGCTGACCAGAACTCCCCAAAATGATCAAGATTATCAAAAACCAAAGTCTGAGAAATTGTCACAGCCAAGAGGGGCCTCGGGAGACATGACGCCTAAATGTAATGTGGTATCCTGGATGAGATCCTGGGACAGAAAAAGAATATTAGGTTAAAGACTAAGGAACTCTGAAAAAAGAATGGACTTCAGCCCTGGCTGGTGTGGCTCAGTGGATTGAGCCCGGTCTGCAAAATGAAAGGTCGTGGGTTCAATTCCCAGTCAGGGCACATGCCTCGGTGGCACGGGGTCCACAACTGGGGGCATTCAAGAGGCAACCAATTGATGTATCTCACACATTAATATTTCCCTCCCTGTCTTTCTCCCTTCCTTCCCCTCTCTCTGAAACAAAAATAAATAAATCTTTCAATAGTACTGGCTTATTAAAAAAATGGACTTCAGCTCATAATGTGTAGATTGTGACAAATGTACCATGCTAATGTCGTGTTAATAGGGAAAACTGGGTGTGGAATATATGGGAACTCTGTACTATCTGCACGATTTTCCTCAAAATCTATACTAAAATATTCTACGAGTATTCTCAAATATGAAAGAGAGGACTTAAAGTGTATGTGGGAACCAGTCTCCTGGTTTAGGATAAAAATGACAGAAGGGAACATCCAGCATCTGGGGATTCACGGGCTGACGGGTGGGGGGGAGGCATCAGGACGAGAGGTTACTGCCCAGATTTCTCGCTTGGACCACAGGACGCAGAGAGTCATCCACAGCGAAGGCAGCAGCGACGACGAACCAGATTCGGAGGGAAATTTAACCATTTACAGAAGGCCCATTACATGCCAGGCGCTTCTCAAATGCTGATCCCCGTTTTGCCCGGTAGACACTATTATTTGGCCCCGAGCCAAATAAAGAAATTAGACTTCGGTTTCGGGTTTATAGGTAATCCAAAGCCCGCGCTCTTTCCACTAGAGTTCCTTCCCCTGGACGTTCACTCCGGCTGGCAGCCCTGGCGCCGCACGCCCCGGCTGGGAAGCCCCTTCCCCGGGAGAAGTAGGGCGCATCAGCAGTGTGGCCTCAGCGGTCACTCCCTCTCCCCGGGCCTCATCTGCCCAATGACCATCTCCATCTCTGAAGTTGTATACAAGAGAGGCGGGTAGAAAGTTCATGAAAATGAAGACAATTAAGGCACCACAGACGGGCACTGTATCACCTCTCCGGGGGCTACAAAATAATAAAGATGATGAAGTGAAGAAGCGAAGGGAATTCTCTCTACTCTCGTCGAGCAGTCTCCGAAGGAAAAGGCGATCCCTGGGTGAAGGCCGAGTAGGGGCGACGAGCCTAGGCTGCTCCCACGCACCTCGACCCCAAAGCCCCAGGACTCGGCAAGACCCCCGGAGAAACGCCCGCCAGCCCGCCCTGAGCCACGCGGCACAAGGTGACACGGTCCGTGCCGGCTCCTCAGCCGCCTGGGAGAGGCCGGGATGAGGGGGAACAGGAGTCCGCGGGGCCCGCGCTACCTTGTACTTATCAAAGCCAGCCAGTTGCTCCGGGCTCACGTATTCGTAACCGGCCATGACGACCCGAACACCGAGCGGCCACTCAGCAGCCACTCTCCACGACGAGGTGCGGAAACACCAGCCCTAGCTAGGCAAGGATAGGAAGAACTGGGCTGGTAATATTGGTAAAAGAGCCGAGCTCCGCCTACCACGCATGCGTATCCGCCTCGGCCACTCTGCCACCTCCCAGGGCGCAAGCACCGCCCTCACTTCTCCCCGCCCACCGAGGGAGGGTCCCTGGCCGGCTCACGCAGTCCGCCCCTCATGCCACCTCAGTCCAATCAGCGTGGACAGAGCAACACTAAGTCCCGCCTACCAGGCCTCCTCGTCGTTTCATTCGCTAGCGTCAAAATTGGTGAGCTGAGGTGAGAAGAGAGCAGAGGTGAAAGTTCAGTTTCCCAAGGGGCTTTGCCCCCTTGCCCCTAGGTAAGGGCGGGGGCTACGGGGTTCCCAGGCGTTTGTAGAGGTTTAAGGCTACCTCTTCGGGCTTGTCGGTGGAGTGATTGCGTGCGAACCAGTTCAACGGTATCTCAGGCAAGAGGGCTTAGTTCCCTCGAGCCATAAAAGAGCAAGAGAAGTGAAAGAGCTGGAAAAGGGCGTGTGCCCAGCCCGCTTGCAGCTCCTGGCATGGAGGCGCGCTGCGCACCGGAGGAACTTGTTAAACCGGACTTGGAAAAGCTGGCGAGAGGCTTTTCGCAGGCGGTAAAGGGCCGGTGATGAGCACCGGAGACAAACCTCTCGGGTCAGCGGTATGAACCTGAGACCGCCTCACCGCACTCTGCTCTATCAAAGTGCTCCAAATGAAGAAAGCTCGCATCTCCGGACCAGATAAAAGCTGGTCTCTGAGTCTCTAGGGGTCCTTAAATACGTTGGAAAGAAGTGTGTTTACATAACTGGGGCCAATTAATTGTAGAAAGAAAACTAGATCGATGACTAGTGTATCTAATAAAATGTAATGATAGTAATAAAATCAAAATTCAGATTACTCATCCAGGATGATTACGGGTATCTCCCGCTTTTCAAAAGTTCAAATTAGTACACTTCACTTTTAGGAAAGACCTACGTTAGTACAGCAGGTCCTCGAATAATACCATTTTCATTCATCATGCTTAGTTATAACTTGTCCAAAAAAGGGGGGCCACTACTAAACTTGACCTGCTCAGGGGAGGCCTACATGACCGGCCTTACAAACTCAAGACTGAAAGGAACCACGAAGATGGTCTGAACAATAAAATTCCTTACTACGAGTGGGCCGTGCCAAGTAGTAGTTTCCTTGACAAAGGTCAATCTTTACCTTAAGTGAGCCAGACCAGTGTCTTTTTGTATCTAAGATAAGCTACCTTTGCAATGCCAGTTATCTCCTTTTCCAGACCTTTCAGAGCACAGGCAAGGTAGCAGAGCAAGAGAACACCAACCCCTGTTGTTATCTTCTTCCCGGAATAGCACATGGAGGTGCTGTAAAGGGCAATTACTAACTATCTTGTACCCACGTGTAAAAGAAATAGGTGCCTCTCCCTTTTACTTTTTATCTAGTCCCTGAGGTTTCCCCACTTTGCTTTCTCCCATCCCTTTAATCTAACACCAGTTGATCTTCCTGTAACCCTTCTTGCACCTCCTCCTTTGAATTCTAATGTATAAACTAAGCTGTAAAACCGCCATTCTCCAGAGTATTCTCTCAATCCATTGCTGTTTCACTCCCAGCAGTTGTCAGTTTGGCTGCAGTAAACTGACAAAAAGTCCTTTACTCATTTGACCATCTCTTATGTTGCCATACTGTTGTTGATGAGATGTCGTAGGAACTTAACTCTTATTTATATCAAACGGCCTCTAGTAAAATTATTTTCAGTTGTATGCGTTATTTTGTATGACTTGGTTATTTTGGGAGTCTGGGAATGCTTAAATTTTTTTCCATATCGATTAATGGTGATTGGTTTTCGCTTTGCACGATTTTATCTTATGAAAGTCTTCATAGGAATGTGCTACTTTCAGATGATGAGGGAAACCTGTAATTCTAAAGCTCAGAGGTGGTCAGCCGACATGAAATGAGGCCTTTGGTAACGAAAGCCACTACCTGACAAAGCCTCTTAATCTGTCTGGGTTTCTCAAGGATGGGTAGTTATTTTGAGATCTCTTTGTGCCCCTTTCATTCATTCAACAAATACCTATTGGGGGCTCAATATATGCCAACTGTATTATTATTTCTGCATGTCTTGCCTTCCCTTCTAAAGTATAAGATTCTTACAAGATAATAGACATAACACGTGGTACATGGTAGATGACCAATAAACTTGAGTGTCGTTTAGGAATCTATGATCAGATCACCCTGTGAGGTTACTTTTCTGTAGAACTTTTTCATCCACAGCATCTTCTACATCTTAAGTTGTCCCATGTTCCATAGCCCCGTGGCTGGCAAATAATACACTGTCAATATATTTCCTTGAAAGAATGAGCAAAGACCTCTTTGATATTCTGTGAAGTGCCCAGCTTTGAGAATGATATTAGAAATGTAAATCTCCCATTAATTTAAGCGGAAAATCGGCTCTAATGAAAGGAAAACCTATGAAACCACCTCCTTGGACATAAAAGTATTTCCTTTATGCAGGTTCTGTATTTACATCCCTTCTGTGTACTGATAAGACAACTGAATTTATTACTGGCAGTGTTGGTGGTGAAATCGGACTTTGGTTCTCTGAGTTCAACAAAGAAAGAATTCAGAGCCAAGAACTCAAATTATAAGAGAACGTTTATTTAGAAAGTTACAGAGGTAGTAGCAGTGAGCCAGCTGGGCTGCGCAGGCTCAGGAAGCAAGTTACAGAAGCAAAAGAAGGGCCCTTGGAGCCTGGGAGAGAGAAAGGCAAAGGTAACGCACCTGGGGTGGGAGGGAAGAGGAGAGGGAAAAAGAAAGGCAGAGGCGTGCTCACAAAAGAGAGAGCACTGAATGTTCTTATGTCAACATTATCAAATGACTTTTAATGTAAGACCTGTGCTTACCTTCTGAAATATAAACTTCGTACATGTAAAATATATTTTAGTTAATTGTGAAAAGCATAAAATGTGGCTTGAGTACAATCTAATAATAGTTTGTATACTGCACTTATCGCTGATCACTTCAGATGTAAGCAAATTCAAAATAACATTTCTGATTTTGTAGATAAAATTTTCTACCTGTCTGATACTTTCTTCCAAAACAATTTTTTTTTTTAAAGAGCAGCTTTTAACTTTGTGAGAGCAGTTACAATGTGCTGCCTCTCTTCTGCAGAAGGCTGCACAACTTTGATCAATTACAGGTCAGTCTGAGAGTTTCTAACCTGATACCAGGAAGGAGTGAAATCACAGGTCTGGTCATTTATTTAGGCCCTCCACTTACTTGCCATCCTGGTGTTGAAGATGAGTGATTATTCCTCTTTTATAACCTCTTTTTTATGAGCATGACTGTTAAAGAAAAGGAGAATTATTTTTTAAAAATTATTTCAGGCCAAGTTTTACATTGGGCAAAGTCTTACTCTCAGCATTTTTGAAGTTCTAGTAGTGACCCAGCATAGGTATTTCCTGAGCAAAGAGAGTATTGATACCTCTCCTACCTACACACCCTGTTCCCTGTTAGTACTGCCCTAGAATGGCAGCAGAACTCTAGATAAACCAAGTCCAAATCATTCAGGTAAGTAGCCAGAGTGCCATCACCCCACCATGTCTTTCCCCTTATCCCTGTTTGCCTCATCTAATGTCAGGTCTGCAGATATAAGCAAATGTAACGACTATTCTTTTTATGTAATTACTTCAATTTGAACATACAGCTACTCAAGGAACCCTGTTTTTGAGTAGGGATCATTTTCTTTATGAAAACAGTGAGATCTTGGGAGTTGAAATCAATGGTTTTTGGTACTGGCAGAAAAAAAAATACCTAAGAGAAGCAATAGAGTAGGAAACATTGTCGTGACCCATTTTCCTGTACGAACCCTCAAAAACCTGGGGCAGGGGTTGAGACAAAGTTGCCAGAATAGGTGTCTACCACACAAGGCTTGAGATTTTCCTTGATATATTCCAGACTCTACACCCTACTTGACCAGAACTCTAGGAGAAGCTGACTCTACTTTTAGGAAACAGGACACACAAATATGAAACAACCTATAAAAGTAGCAACTTCATTATCTCGACCTGTATCTTCGCTGAACACAGCTGTGTGCCAAATCCAGCTACCATGATAGACCTCGGAGATACAGAGTTGAATAGAATGTGAACCCTGAGCAAGAAGTAGTTACTACTACATTCTGTGAAAGACCAGCACCACCCAATGCCCTGGCTCTTCACACATTCTCTTCCTCCCTCCCCTTACCCCTTCTCTTTTTTAAAAATTTACTGTTAAAGTGTGAGATATTTTGTCGTGGACTTAAAGCCAGAAAGCCAATGTTTGAAATCAAAAGAAAACTCTCTAAGTAGACTTCGAGATCTCACTGGGATTGACTTAATATTTTGATGAATAATCTGGAAGGCGGGGCACAGAAACAACTCTTTGAGTATCCTAATACTGATAAGGAAGTCTCAGTAGGCATGCACTGCAGATAAACACTTTAAAAAACTAAGCAGATATCCGAGTGATTTGTTGCCACATAACAAAGCACTCAAACTTAGTACCTTAAGATAATAACCATTATACTTGCTCATAATTCTGAGGATCAGCAATTTGGGCTGGACTTACCTGGGCAGCTCTACTGGTCACGCCGGTCATTGTGTCAAGAGGGCATAAGTAGAAGCTACAAGGTCTTTCAAGGCCTAGGCTCCGAAGTCACTCAAACTCTACCAGACCAAGCAAATCACAAGGCCAGCCCAGATTCATGGGAAGAAAAACAGACTCCCCCTCTTCATGGATGGGATGGCAAGGTTACCTGGCAGTGGGGCATGCACAGGTGGGTTGTGGCAACCATCTTTGCCAGCAGCCTGCCACTTCAGGTTGGCGGCTCTAACTTAAAGGCAGCACAGCAAGTTTCACCAGGGAGAGCTTTAGAAACCACTAAATTGCATTTGAATTGGTTTTTTAAATTTAATTTTTACTATTATTATTATTTTTTTTTTTTAGATAGAAGGGGCACTGTACTTATCAAGCTTCTATTTCTTTGTTCATACCTGGCTAACTCCCTCCCAGCCTTCAAAATTCACCTTAAGTGTCATTGCTTCCCAGGAGCTTTTTTTGGTCTCAGTTCCTAACCTCCTCCAGTCTCCCCTGCCTGGAGTCAGCTCCGTCCCTCTGCGCTCCCGTGGCACCGCGTGTATGCCTCTTTCTTTGTGCTTGCACGTTACAAAATCACCTATTTTCTGGACTGTGAGTGCGTTGAGGATAAGGACCTCATCTGTATTACCCCTGAACCTAGCATAATGCCTGTTACTCAATAAGCCCCTAGTAAGCTTTTGTTGATTGAAATTGAACTGTGAGGGAATAAAGAAATATATGTTGCTGTCAGCAACAAGTGCTAAAAAAACTCTCTGTTCATTGACCTAGTAATCCCACTCTGGAAGAATATACCCCCAGGAAATAACCTGAAATAAAACAATCTTTGTTCTGGAGATTTGTAAGGAGCCGTATTTATCCTCATATAATTGTAAGGGGAAATGCAATTATGCCGTCCAAATGTCCAGCGAAATAAGCACCCAAACTGTAAATCAATGTGATAAAATACACAGTCATTAAAAAGATAAGCGAGTGGGTTCATAAAACATGGGGGAAACTCCAGAAAATAACAAGTGTTGGCAAGGAGGAGGGGAAATTGAAATCCTTGAGCATTGCTAGTGGGATTGTAAAGCCCAGTCGTTGTGGAAAAAATTTTAACAGTTCCCCAAACAGTTAAACATAGAGTTAACCTATGACCCAGCAACTCTACTCCTAAGTATAGAATCCAGAACTTGTACGTGAATGTTTATAGCAGCATTAATCAGAATAGCCACAAAATGGTAACTAACAACCCAGATGCTCATCACTGATGAAAGGAAAAAGAAAATGTGCACATCTATAAGGGGTGAAACATTTTTAGCCCCTAAAAGGAATAAAGGATTGATACAAGCTGCAATGTGTGTGTAAACCTTGAAATCGAGATTCTAAGTGAAGGAAGCCAGACACAAAAGACCATATGTTGTATGATTCCATTTGTATGAAATGTCCCGAAGAGACAAAGGTACAGAGACAGAAGGAGATTAGTGCGTATCAGCAGGTAGGGGTGAGGAGGTGGGGGGTTTCTTTTCGAGGTGCTGAAACTTTCTGGAAATGGTGGTGATGGTTGCACAACATTGTAAACATACTAAAAGCCATTGAAATATACCCTTTATAAATGTGGATTTTATGTTCAGTGAATTTTATCTCAACAAAAACAAAATGGATTATTAGTGTTACATTAAAAATAAAAGCATAAGATAGCACACATATGTGAGTATACTTCTTACAATCAAAAATGTGTCGGAACACGCTCTCCTCTTCAGGAGCAGCCCTGCCTTTCCCTCCCCTCTTTCTTGCCCCCCAGGCACGTTACCTTTGCCTTTCTCTCTCCTCAGATCCAAGGGCCCTTCTCGTGCTTCTGCGACTTGTTTCCCAAACCTACGCAGCCCAGCTGGCTCACTGCTGCTACCTCTACGAGGTCCTAAATAAACTTTCCCTCCCTTTCTCTTTTTTTTAAGATTTTATTCACTCATTTTTAGACTGAGAAGAGAGGGAGAAAGAGGGAGAGAAATATCAATATGTGGCTGCCTCTCACATGCCCCCTACTGGGGACCTGGCCTGCAACCAAGGCATGTGCCATGATTGGGAATTGAACTGGTGACCCTTTGGTTCACAGCCCACACTCAATCTACTGAGCTACACCAGCCAGGGCTAAATAAACTTTCTCTTGTAATTTGACCCCCCAAAATGCTGATAACCAAGGAGAAGACAGAAGAATGTCATGAGTTGGGCGTTTTTAATTTATGAGCTTTTTATTATGTTAAGTAAAGTTATTCCAAGTTAGTACTTTAAAGGCATATCTACTAGAACAGTATAGCAAACTGCACAAAGCTAAAACTGTAGAATGGTAAAGTTCTACCATATAGTGTAAAACTATGAAGTTCTATCATTTTATAAAGTAGGAGAGGATGCATCATTGTGTTAATAGGGTGGCTGTTTAGGATGCCCTGTGTTTTACTAACGGAGAGATGGTCACAAGGATTTGATGTAAGTGTCAGCAAACTACTCCTACGGGGTCTCTCTCTCCGGTTTGACACGGGGTAGGAATAGGAAAGGCTAAAGCATCCCTGACTTGAGAAGTAAGCCCTTGAGGTAGCCGCCTGCCAGCTCCCTCTTGAAAACAGCACGTGGGCAATCAGCAGGGAGTGAAATAACAGCGTCTGTAGAGAAGTCTGAAATGAAGAGTGAAGGCGTCAAGACGGACACAAGAGCCCAAACTGCCGCAAAGGAGCAGGGCTTGCAAATGGGGATGTCAGCAAAAGCCAAAGGAGAATAAAGGAGGATAAAGCGCCTTTTGCAGGTAATTTTAAAAATCTCATCTTCTGTGTAAGTGCTTTAAATTGTATATGTGCTAGAAGTGAAGACTTTCCTTTTAGAAATGAAAGCCTAAGTGTGTATGAGAAGAAATGATTCTCTTGTAAGAGAAGGCATCTGTGGCTGGGGCACCTGGCAGCCAGGGCCACCACCGCCACAGCCCTAGTTCTGGGGAAGAATCACTCTCACAAGCGACCAAGAAGACTGAGGAGGTACTGGAAGAGGATGACAGGGGCTAGACGAGACCCTGTAGGAGTCTGACAAAGCTGTGCCCACAGAGAGCCAGGTGCAAGGCCAGGGCCACTTTTGACCTCTCCTTCTTTGTGGCTCAAAAAAAAATGTGCAGGTTGTCCAGGGCAGCCCTGAGGGCTGAGGCCACTTCCTTTATGCCCCTGACTCTTCCTGGTGTCTTCCAGACTGAACGGCTGCACATGCCGTAACAGAGACATGAGGATCCTTCTAGAATTCAACCCAGGGTTGTCAGGAAGAATGCTGGGGCTTTACCTCCACTTCCTGGAAAGATCTAGACTGTTACCACTATATTTGAGCCACCTTGGTGGGAAAATATAAAATTCAGTAGTATTTGAATTGCTGATTATTTGGATGCCTTTTGTTTTTTATTTTAAATTTTAATGCATTGATCTCGTCAAGCCTGGTGAGAATTCTCCATACTTAATCTCACAGAGATGGCCCCAACTTCACCTGTGCCTTCTACGCTCTCCTGACCTGGGTCCTCTGCAGACTCACCCCACCCCTTGCACTTACTTGCTCCAAACCGGATGACCCCTCACTCTCTCATCGAAGGGTGGGAGCTGATGCCGTGGGACAGATGTACCCTGACCATTCACAACTGTTTGTGTTTTATTTTGGAATGGAGATGTTGGGGAGGAACATGCACGCAATGTGAAACTGAGCTAATGCATGAGCAATAGGGTGAAGCAGCCCCCGTGAATTCCTGCGTGTGTTGGAGAGGATGGGGCAGGGCCCACAGCAGTGCCAACCTTGGGGACCATGGCTGCTTTCCCCATTTCCTCTGGGCATGCTGGCTGTTAGAACTGTGTGTGTTAAAAATAAATAAATAAAAATAACAGAAAACAATAGGGGAAAAAGTCAACACTCACTTTTTGTTTTTAAATATTAGAATGATTTAAACTAGATAAAAAGATGGTATCTGTGAAATATATATTATACACATTATAATGTACAAATATATAATATACACCATATATTGCATCCAGAAACTTATCTTTTAGGGGAAAAAAAGGAGAAAGATCAATCGATGCTCTCTTACTGGTCAAGACCCAGAAAGGTTCTCATCCCTCCATTCATCACCATCAATATCATTGTCCATTATAACTACAATAAATGGAAAGTAATATATCATGGCCCGGGACAGGCTGCAGACAACTTTCTCAAATTCCAGGGACACGTTTGGAACAACTGATTTCATTTCCAGGTCATGAGTTCAAATGACTGAAATGCTTGAACTGTAGCCTAGACAGATTGGGAGACTTTCATCTGTTCTGTGTCACTCGGAAAATGAATCTAGTTACACACCTGAATTAAACAGACAATTTTTAAAATTTCAATGGCATTCACAAATGACTACCCTTGTTTCTTAATGATAGCATACAAAACAGGAGTGATGTAAATTTAATTTTAAAAGGGAGAGTTCTTATGCCACAAGAACTTCAGAAAATTCACTAAATAAAGAGGTTCTTGGGGGGAGTTTAAGAACATTTATACATCATTTTAATTAGGTTAGCTTTACAAGCAATTTGGAGAGGTTCTTGTTTGTTTGTTTTTAAAAAGAAGTAGGACTTCTAATCAAGATGACATAGGTAAACACAGCTTGCCTCCTCGCATCAAAAGTACATCTAAAAATTACATCAAAATTACAACTCAAATATAGAATAACCATCACTCAGAACCATCAGAAATCGAGTTGAATGGAAATCTGACAACTATGGAATTAAAGAAACCACATTTATCCCAACTGGTAGGAGAGGCAGGGATGCAGGATGGTTCCACATCCATGTGTGGTAGATAAAAACTCAGGAGGGATATCTCAGGAATAAGGAGTCCCAGTTCCACACCTGGCCCCCCAGCCCAGGGTTCCAGTGCCAGGAAGATAAGTTCGCACAACTTCTGGCTGCAAAAACCAGCAGGGATTGAGTCAGTGGAAGAAACTGCTAAAGCCCCAAGCAGTTCCCTTAAAGAACCCACATATTACTCAGGCTCACTCCCTCTGAGCTCCAGCACTGGGGCAGCAGATTAAGAAGCACCATGGCACACAGGGGGAACTACAGTGTCTGGCATCAAGGCAGGAGCTGGGGGACAGCTATCTTTCAGACAGAAAGTTGGACTGAGGCCATTGTCCCTTTTCTGAACCCTCCCCCCAACAGAGCCACAGAGCTGGCAGGTGGGTTCAATATCTGAAATTCCATCAACCTGGCTAACACTGTTTGCCCCATCCTGGAGATACCCTGAGACTCTGTCCACCCAATGTATGGGCACACCCAATGACTGTTAACAATGACTTTTCCATATGAATGGCTGGTTCTGCCTCAAGCTTCACAACTTCCGAAATGCTATCAAACAAGCAGTAGCCAGCCTCAATAACCCCCTAGCCCCTGCTACCTCCTGCTAAGTGGCCCCAGGCCCAGAACAAGTGGCAGCCAGCCTAGATTCACAGCTTGGCTTCCCCTGAGAATCCCCAAGCCCAGAACAAGTTATAGCCATCTCATATTGCTTTATAGCTCAGGCAGGGTGGCCCCAGGCATAACACAGGTGGGGGCTGATCTTGGCCTGTACCACCCAGGAAACCCCAGAGCTTGCCTGTCCACCCAGTTGACAGCTACAGACCATGTAGGAGCACCACCAACCTGTCCCCACACAGCTGGTCCTCCACAAAGACTGAAGGTTGTTGGTCAGTGATCACAGCCAGTCCCTGCAGCTGACTGGCCTGGGTAAATTTCTCCCACTGACCTGGCAACAGCAACCAAGGCTCAACTACAAGAGGTGGAGGTACTCAGTCCACACAAAGGGTACATTTGAAGTACCCAGCTTGGGTGATAGGGGAGGCTGTGCCACTGAACCCTACAGGACACCTACTACATTAGATCACACTACTAAGACAGGGAGTCATAGCAGCTCTATCTAATACATAGAAACAAACACAAAGAGGCTGTCAAAATGAGGAGACAGAGAAGGATGACCCGAGTGAAAGAACAGAACAAAACTCCAGAAAAAGAACTAAAAATGGAGATAAGCAATCTATCAAATGCAAAGTTCAAAACACTGATTATAAGGATGCTCAAGGAACTTAGTGAGGACCTCAACAGCATAAAAAAAGATCCATTCAGAAATGAAGGATTCACTGATTGAAATAAAGAACAATTTACAGGGAATCAACAGTGGAGTGGATGAAGCCGAGGATCAAACCAATGATTTGGAATTTAGCAAGCAAAACACAACCAATCAGAACAACAAAAAGAAAAGAGAATCCAAAAAAACCAAGGAAAATGTAAGCAGCCATTGGGACAACTTCAAGCTCTCCAACATATGCATCATAGGGGTGCCAGAAGGAGAAGAGAAAGAGCAAGAAATTAGAAATCTATTTGAAAAAATAATGAAAGGAAACTTCCTTAATGTGAAGGAAATAGACATGCAAGTCCAGGAAACACAAAGAGTCTCAATTATGATGGATGCAAAGAGGCCCACTCCAAAACATATCATAATTAAAATGCCAAAGGTTAAAGATAGAGAGAGAATCTTAAAAGCACCAAGAGAAAAGCAGTTAGTTATCTACAGGGGAGTTCCCATAAGACTGTCAGCTGATTTCTCAAAAGAAACTTTTCAGGCTTGAAGGGATTGGCAAGAAATATTGAAATATTGAAAGAAATATTGAAAGGGACCTACTTTTTCTGTGCAAGATTGCTCTACCCAGAAAAGATATCCTTTAGAATCAAAGGGTAGATAAAGAGCTTCCCAGACAAGAAAAAAACTAAAGGAATTCATCATCACCAAACCATTATTATATGAAGTGGTAAAGGGACTAATTTAAGAAAAAGAAGATCAAAACTATAAACTAAAAAATGTAAATAAATATATATATATATCTATCAACAACTGAATCTAAAAAACAAACTAAGCAAACAAGAAGAACAGAGACAGAATCATGGATACAGAGAGTGTTTTGATGGTTGCTAGATGGGAGTGAGTTGTGGGGAGGAATGGGTGAAGAGGTGAGGGGATTAAGAAGCACAAATAGGTAGTCACAGAATAGCCATGGGGATGTAAAGTACAGCATAGGAAATAGAGCAGCCAAAGAACTTATACACATGACCCAGGGACATAAACAATGGTGGGGGGATTGCCTGAGCCAGTGGGGTATGCTGGGTGGAGGGAGGGCAATGGGAAAAACTGGGACAATTGTAATAGCATAATCAATAAAATATAATTAAAAAAGAAAGTAATATACTTATATACATATACCACCACCAGAATTAACAGATGTCACTCTTTTGCCATATGTGCTTCAGAGTGTTTTTTTTAATGTGTCTCCTAAAGCTCCAGCTTTTCACCATCCTTTCCCTTTTGTCCCCCAAGTTAACACTGACTTGAAATTGTGGTTTATTGTTCTTATCATATTATTTTTACTTTTATCACTTATGTTCATATTCAGATTCAATACAGTATTATATTGTGCTTGTGTATGTGTACTTAAAGAGTATCCCACTATTCCTAAACTGTTACAATTCTTACAGTTAACATTATTTTGAGATTGAGCCATCCCGATACATATAGACCTACATTCATTTTAATTTCAGAAAATTTAAATTAATTTTAAATTCACAGTTTTCAACCATGGTAGTATGTTGTAAAACTATCTACAGTGTGTTTATTCATTCTACTACTTATGGACAGTAAGGCCATTTCCATTTCTTCAGTCATTCTTTAATAAATCTCTTTTCTAAATTTGTTTAAAAAGTTCACAGACTCTTAAGAAAAAACACTCTGAGAACCACATTCACGAAAAAAGAACAACTTCCTTGTATATTTCCTTTGTGTGTGTGAGAACAATAGGAAAAGTTGCGGTCGTTTCATTTTTTAAAATAAGAACAGCGAACATACACCTTTTAAGTACATGCCCAAAAGCAAAGTATATAGTTTGCTTTCTTTTGTGACCAGAAAGGGAGCCATAAGCACTTTCAGTTTCCCAGTTACACATTCCTCAGTTGTCTTCATTTTATTCAACAAGCATCCATTGCTGTGATAACCTAACAACCAAGTCATTTTTGTTTTTTAGAACTTGTTATTGGCCTGCTTTTATGTGTCTAATGCACCTGCATTCTGTTCTGTTGTTTCTCGTAGTGGGGTCTCAACTGAATGCGAACCCCTCTTTGGTGGGATTTGTTCTTTAGCTCTGAGATAAAGGTCCAAACTAATTCTCCCCCAGACTGAAGGAGACAGAGTGTGATCGCCTGGCAGGGCGGGCCGTGGACGCAGAGCCCACCTTCATTCTTCTTTGACCCAGGTGTCACGTGATTGATTCCCTTCCTGCTGGCCATTGTGACATATCAGCTGGCCCCTGCCGCTCTCAGTACAGCAGTGGGATCTGAGGAGGCCGGATTTTATCCTGTAAAGGGTGCTTCAAAAGGAACGACGTGAGATTCTAAGAACGCTTGAGAGTATTCTTAGCGTTTCTGTTTTCTCCTTTTTTTATGCTTAGCTCTTCTGTAGTGCATTTAGAGAAGTGTTTTCAAAAGCACATAATAACAATGATTGTAAGAACACTACCCACTGGCTCTAAAGAGAACAGCATTGCCCTGACTGGTGTAGCTCAGTGAATTGAGCATGAGCTGTGAACTACAGGGTTGCCAGTTCGATCCCCAGGCAGGTCGCAGGCCAGGTCCCCAATGTGGGGCGCTCCAGAGGCAACCACACATTGATGTTTCTCTCCCTCTCTTTCTCCCTCCCTTCCCCTCTCTCTAAAAATAAATAAACAAAACCTTTAAAGAAAAATAAAGAGAACAGCATTGAAGGGATATGTGTGGTATTCTGCAGTGCCCTCGGGGTTGTGTTTGCACATGTAATGAAATAGTTAAAAGTGTGCCGCGTGCACGCCACTTTTTGGACATTTAATTCAATGAACAGTATGTGCTCAGTCAGGAGCTATGGGAAATACAGAGTAAGACATACCCCCCCCCACCCCACCAAATCCACAACCCAACAGGAAACGAGGCACAAAAAGTGAAGTGAAATGTATAAGACATAGGGGTTTATGCTGCTGCAAGAAAACATGTGAACAGTGGGATTCCTTACAGAATTCCTAGGTCAGTCCTATTTTAACATTTGTGTTTCAAGTGTTGTAGAACATGTAAGAGGAACTTCCAAAGTTTATATACATCAACAAGTTCTTCCAGGAAGGAAAACCGTAGATAAGTTTATACTTTGTGAGTGATTAACAACTAAAAAATGACATGCATTCCAAGGGAGCATTTAAAAAGCTAATGAACTAATAATATAATCAATATATTATGATCAACATGCTAAAGAATGGATTTTCATTTATCAGGTGTGCTCCATCAAATATAACCCCAGAGAAGTGACTAATGACGTTTTCCCCACACCAAAATTAGTATATTGGACACACATGATTTAAAAAAAGACAATGGTATAAGATAATAATAGAATGACTGTTTGGGAATAAGTCAGAAAATATCTCCTAATTTAGTCATAACCTTGGAACAGTCACACCTAGTCCTGAAGCTAGACATTTGAAACTACGGAATCACAGTCCAGGACTTAGAGAAACCTGCAGGCATACAAGGTCCATTTCCCTGCCACATCAACTTCATAGAATCATAAAAATCTCACGACTGAAAGCGTTAGAAAAGATTTTTAAAAGAAAAACAACCCTGGATTCACTTTTTTTTTTTTTGCAGGGCATGAAGAGTACTGTGGTATCAACTATGAAAACATTTTGGTTAAAGTATGTTTTGAAATTTTCATGTGAAAAATCAGAAAACCACATTAATAAATGATCAGAAACAACTGTTTAGATTTTAGCAAAGGTCACCTTCACCATCCACAACTTACAACCAGGTGGGAAAGTCTGAGATGCTTAATCATAGGGATAGTCTGCAAAGTTCCATTTCTGGGGAGTGCCCATGGGATCAAACACATGTGTCTTCCAGAAACACATCCCCAGGAGCCCATATCTCGCTCGGAGTGCGGAGCTAGACAGGGACCACAAGCCCCATCCATTCCTCTGATCTCATGCTCTTTCATTTAAGGCAGTTCCAGAGGTGAGCTATTTTCTTCTTCTCTCAAAATTAAAGCTGAATGCAAGCTTAAGGAATATGGTCAGTAAAAATAGGCAAATTTATAATGATTGTCTTTGGCAAAAACCTATCAGTTCATTTATCATTTGGGTCAGGATTCACCTGCTCTCATGAAAGTTCATACCAGTATCTGCATATTTTCAAAAGGTCAAGAGATCTGCCTTGGGTTTCTACAGCTGAAGGGTTTCGTCACTGTTTCTGCACACTTTGAAAGGAAATATCATCCACTGTGGCAAAGAAGTTCTCAAGCATTGCAGTATTTCATGGGTAAGTTTTGTGGCTGGAAAGGTTATGAACTCCTGGCCAGCTGGCTAGGGATATTTCCTTGCCATCTATAGAAGGGTCAGGATAAACGTGGGAAGCTTTCTTTCTACTATGACAGAGACCAACTAAATCGTCACCATGCTCCTGAGTTTACAGGACGCAGACACTCTGTCATAGTTTCACTGAGTAATCAATGCCGTTCGATGTGGACATCTCCATCTGCTCATCAATGGCAGAAAGAATATGCACCTGTTACTTTGACTAGAGTATTGTTTCAGGGAAACTTGAGTAACTGGACCAAGGATTTCAGGAAGATGACCCCATAGAGTTTTATGAACTCCTGAGATCGTCTCCTGCTTGTATGTGCGTGGGTCTGACCCTAAGTGACGTGGCACGGACTCAGAGCTGCATGAAGAGATAGATCACCGGGTCCCAGACCGGCCACTGGGTGGCACACATATGCAATAGAGCTAAGTATCACTGCAAAGACTCTGAAAGGGGAAGCAATGTTGAAAACACAAGATTAAAGATAAGGAGAGAATCCCAAAAGCAGAAAGAGGAAAGGAAAGAGTTACCTACAAAGGAGTGCCCACAAGGCTATCAGCTGATTTCTCAAAAGAAACCTTGAGGCAAGAAGGAGCTGGAAAGAAGTATATGAAGTCATGAAAGTCAAGGACCTGCATCCAAGATTACTCTATCCAGCAAAGCTATCATTTAGAATGGAAGGGCAGATAAAGTGCTTCCCAGATAAGGTCAAGTCAAAGGAGTTCATTATCATCAAGCTCTTATTATATGAAATGTTAAAGGGACTTATCTAAGAAAAGGAAGATCAAAAATATGAACAGTAAAATGACAACAAACTCACAACTATCAACAAATGAACCTAAAAAAAAGAAAGAAAGAAAAACAATGAAAACAAAAACTAAGCAAACAACTAGAACAGGAACAGAATCAGAGAAATGGAGATCACCTGGAGGGTTTTCAGTGGGGAGGGGAAAGGTAGGGAAGGGGGGGAAGGTACAGGAAAAAAAAAGCATAATTGGTAGGCATTAAATTGATGGGGAGAGGTCAAAAATGGTATAGGAAACAGAGAACTCAAAGAACGTATATGTACAACCCATGTACATGAACTAAGGTGGGGGGAAGCTGGAGGGTTGGGAGGTGCAGGGTGGAGGGGCGATAAGAGAGAAAATTGAGAAAACTATAATAGCATGATCAATAAAATATACTTTAAACACACACACACACAATCCACAGGAAGTCTGTCAGAACTTGTGACCTGAACCAAACCAGGACAAAAACAGCAACATTTTCCATAGGGTTTAAGCAAGGTCCATGGGCTCATCACATAATATTCAAGTGTCCAGGATACAACCCAAAGCTACTTGGCATATGAAGAACCAGGAAAAGTCAACTTATGTGCCCTGACTGGGGATCAAACCCACAACCTCGGCATAGCAGGATGACGCTCTAACCAACTGAGCTACCCAGCCAGGGCCAGAACTATGCTTTTAATGCCACATAACATTCTTATACATGTCTCAGGGGATATGTATGTAAAACTGTCTTGAGTACATGCCTACAAACGAGATTGGAAAAGCTGGCATTCCTGCTGCCTGTCACCACCAGACCCAATGGGCAGAGACAGGGGCTGAATCTTTACGGGCACTTTATTCAGATGCCTGGTGATCTGAGGAGACAGCGGGTTTTGTACCCTAACAGACCCTCTTACACTCCATTTCAAAACAACCCTTTTATAAGGAGAAGAAAAGTGTAGGTAAGGGCTTTGGAATGCAGGGAAAAGGTTAATCAGATAAAAAGCGGAAGCATTCTTTCCTCTGCTGACCACCAGGGCTTCTTTGTCTCTGTCCTGGGCAGGGGACATATGTCCCTGGAGCACGGTGGCTCATATCTCATCTTGATGGCTTGCAGTCCCCCTGGGGCACGAAGGTGGAACTGCCTGTGGTCTCCTGGAGTCAGGGCAGGTCATACCTCCAGTTCCTGAAACAAGAGCTTTTCCCATGTGTGAGTTACTGAGCTTATTGACGATTACCTAGCACTAAAATTTTCCAACTCTTGAGTCCCCCATTATAAACAGAAATCCAAGGATATTAAATTTAATAAATTTCAAGGTAAATATTATAATAAGGGTACACCTGTATTCCTTTAAAAAAAGAAAAGAAACCATGAAGGCCAGAAGGAAGTGAAACAACATTTTAAAATTGCCACAAAGGTCATCTAATTTAACTCCTTTATTTTACTGATGTAAAAACTGAAGCCTAGAAAGATGAAGTGGTTGTCCTGAACCACCAGGCTCCTTCATCCCATGTCTCAATGTACTGACCGCTTTTCCACCAGCACAGCTGCTTTGGCTTTCCTGAGCCTGTGCCAGTACATGTTCTTCCAGCTGCAAATAACAGAAACCTGCTCTATCCACCTCAAGCCAAAAGGGGCATAATGAAAAGGAGTTGGGGTCTCCCCTGGAACTCAAGATCAGGAGTGCAAAAGAGCATGAGGAATAAAATAAAGCTAAAACAGCGGGCTCCCTTCACGTGTGTGTTCATTTCTGTTTCTGCCCACACACGAGCTTCACTCTTGCTTTGCACTCAGACCGTTTCCCGGTCCACAGGACAGAAACACCCCAGCTGCTGAGTCATCCCCACATTGCAGGTCCAACCTCAGGCTCTCACTGGATCCCAGTTCCAAAATTACTGTGGTCGGGGGCCTGGGAACCTTGTTGGAAATGCTTTGCGTGGTAAACTGTAATTACGGGTGAAGGACAGTTTCTAGGAAGTGAATAAGAAAGCAAGCAGAATGTCACTAGAGCAGCACCAATACTAAAGTGGGACCGACACATAGAAGAGTAGCATGGCTCCTGCGCAAGGGTGACATGCAAATTCGTGAAGCGTCCCATCTTTTTATGCTAAGTGAAAGAAGCCAGGCGGTGAAAGACAAATATCATAGCATCTCACCTATAACAGAAACCTAATGAACAAAACAAACAAATAAGCAAAATAGAACCGGAGGCATGGAAACAAGGAACAAACTGACAGGGACCAGAGGGGGAGGGGGAGGGGATAAGGAAAGAAGGTCAAAGGCCGAATTAAAGAATAAGTATAAATGACCCATGGACACGGATGACAGGGTAGGGGTTGACTGTGGCAGGGAAGCGGGACAGGGAAGAGCAACGGGGGAAAATTGGCAGAGTTGTAACAGAACAACAGCAGCGACAAAAAAGAGCCCTGGCTGGTGTGGCTCAGCAGATTGAGAGCCGGCCTGCAAACCAAAAGGTCATGGGTTCAATTTCCACTCAGGGTACTTGCCAGGGTTGCGGGCAACCACACATTGATGTTTCCCTTCCTCTCTTTCTCCCTCCCTTCCTGTCTCTAAAAATAAGTAAAGTCTTTGAAAAAGAAAAAGGAAAAAAGAAGTGGAATATAAGCAGAAACAGCAGATATCTGGTAAACGTTACCTACTATTTTTTGCCCTTGGTACATACTTCTGTAGGGCTTCTAACAAAGTATTCGAAAGTATTTTCTAAGTTTGCTGATTTTACAAAATTTGCTTATTTACGTATTTTGTCATTAGTTCAATGAAGTTTTTCAACTTTCTCACTTAGAGTATTAAAATTTTGTCCTCATCATTTCTGCATAGGGTTGGCATGGAATGCTTATTCCTTTCTCCTCACATTTTCACAGCAGGGAGGGAACTTCCACTTCCCAGAAGGCCATGGTCTCTGTTCCCCAGGCAAAGCGTGACTTATCTGATTGGGAAGACTCAGAGAATGGGTTCTGGCTGCTTCCTCTTTTGAAGTAGCCCATCCTCCAGGCTCTTTCTCAGCCACACACCCCCACCCCCACAAGGGAGACCTGGACAGCCCCAGCTGCGCCAGTGACTCAGTAAGTGACTTCAGTTCAAGGAGGATGTAGTGGGAGGTGCCTCTGGCTGAGATCCAAGCCACCTTCTCCTACCCAGCTTTCCAGAAACGAAGCGGATCTTGATCTCCAGAGGACTATCTGTATCTGCATTTCCACTAGATACCCTTTCTCGAACCAGAACATATGGTTGTTTGCTCCTAGAAAAAATTGTTCTTCTCTCATGGAGTAATATCACTATCTTATAGGCTTTTGTGATTTGTGTAAGCTATCTCATATTTGTCATACTCACATCAGTCATCTTGTCCTATATATTTTCAGGATTTCTCTTTTCGCTTGGGAAAGCCACTTTGCTGGAGGACTCAAGAGTTGGAAAATTTTAGTGCTAGGTAATCGTCAATAAGCTCAGTAACTCACACATGGGAAAAGCTCTTGTTTCAGGAACTGGAGGTATGACCCGCCCTGACTCCAGGAGACCACAGGCGGTTCTACCTTTGTGCCCCAGGGGGACAGTAAGCCATCAAGATGAGATATGAGCCACCGTGCTCCAGGGACATATGTCCCCTGCCCAGGACAGAGACAAAGAAGCCCTGGTGGTCAGCAGAGGAAAGAATGCTTCCGCTTTTTATCTGATTAACCTTTTCCCTGCATTCCAAAGCCCTTACCTACACTTTTCTTCTCCTTATAAAAAGGGTTGTTTTGAAATGGAGTGTAAGAGGGTCTGTTAGGGTACAAAACCCGCTGTCTCCTCAGATCACCAGGCATCTGAATAAAGTGCCCGTAAAGATTCAGCCCCTGTCTCTGCCCATTGGGTCTGGTGGCGACAGGCAGCACACACGCTGAATTTTCTGGTTTCAATTTTACACCTCCAAAATGATAAAATTACTTTACAGAGTGTCTAAATAGATAGGGAACGTTGCTTAACGGATACTTAAGTTTATTTAGATTTTGATAGCCTGAATTATACGTTAAAATCAGGCAGGCCCCCCCGGCTTAGAGGATTTGAAATTATTTCATCTTTAGAAGAAAAAATTCTGTTCTACTCTAATGTCCTTTCTTCTCGCATCTGGTAGGAATCAAAGATAGCATCAGAAACTCCATGAGTTTCTTCAGCTTCTCTTAAGTTGGGCTTTGGGGCAAATTCTTGCACACAAATGGTGACTCTGTGTTTTCAGTACCATCCTGGACAGCGAGCGTGGGGTCTCGTTCTAGGATCCAGAGTTAGATGCTTAAGTCATATGAGGGCGGAAATTCTCGCTACTGTTTCTGAATCGCTTTATATCACCTCTGTAAAGTTTTTGACGTCATAAATATCCTTAATTTTTATGAAGGCATATATAGCGCCCGGCTTTATGTTAAAGTGCCTCTTAATGTCATATACTTCACAGATCGTGCATTTCTTGGCATCAAACACAATTTCTTATTTCTTTCTTCTGGTTTTTGCTTTTTTTTTTTTTTGTTGCATCAAACAATTTTAAACAAGTACTTTCTGTGTTAGAACTTTCTGCTTCACCCGAGGATTAGCTAATTAGCTGTTATTATAACTGTTACAGAAAATTCCACCCCCCTGCCACCGTCTTGTTACTCTATGGTTCTTTTTGCCCACGGCCGATTAAGAATTGTCACTCTCGCCCTGGCTGGTGTGGCTCAGTGGAATGAGTGCAGGCCTGTGAACCAAAGGGTCACTGGTTCGATTCCCACTCAGGGCACATGCCTGGGTTGTGGGCCAGGTCAGGTCCCCAGTAGGGGGCGCCTGAGAGGCAACCACACATTGATATTTCTCTCTCTCCCTTCCCCTCTGTCTAAAAGAAATAAATAAAATCTTCAAAAAAAAGGGGATCATCACTCTTAATGCCAGAGTTTGGTAGAGAGGAAAGGAACTATTTATTCAAAAGTTATACAGTTTAGAGTAATGGTGGGATGTCACCATTAAGTCCCAAAGTCCCTTTAAAACACCCACAAACACACATACACAGTCCTGCCTCCCCTTTCCAAACCAGGCCAGTCAGCGGTGCTATATCTCAGAAAAAGAAAATAGAAGTCTGTAGCTCGGCTAGGCTCCTGTTCTTAATCCACAAACCATGTAGCACTTCCTCATGCCCAGCCAGTGGGAGTCCTGCACTCTTTCAAACCACATGGCCGAGAGAGAGAGCTCAGCATGGCTGCTACATCTTGCTTTCTTGCTTTCTAAGCCACGTGGTCAAAAGAGCCTCTCTGCTCCCAAACCACATGATAAAGCCCCAGCAGGACTGTGGTGCCTGAGTTTAAATCCCAGCCCAGATCTTCCTCCATAACCCCATTTCTGACTCCTCTCACACTGGGTTACACCTGCCAGTAGTCTGGTTTCTTCTGCCTTTTCCACCATTGTTAGTCCAGGCAGGTGTGGCCCGTGATGCTCAAGCCCCCTCCAAGCTGCTCTCACAGGCGCAGGAGGCCCCGCTGGCCACATTGCATCATGGGTTAGGGTCATGCCCATCTCCCTGGCTCCAAGCAGGCACAGCTTGTAATATTGCTAAACCGCCGACCACGTTTTCAGATATGCAAAGTAGCTCTCAGTGACCCTGCTCAGCTTCCCTCATGCCCTGAGCAATAGCTGTGGGGGTTTTCCCCATTTGGGGGGAAACTCTAGCTCGGCACCCTGTTACATAACTGGGTAAAAAACCATGCACTTTCTTCTCCTCTCTGCACACGGCGGAATTACTCTGTGTTGTGTGTCTGTCACGCTGTCTCTGCCCAGACCTTAGTTTGGCATATTCACCAAGACACATGTAGTCCTGGGGTCTGCAGTGGGCGTTGACACGTGTGTGAGGGTTCTCTGTTCTTGCCTTCTTTCTCCATTTTAAATGAGGTTTCATTTATTCATTTTCACAAAGGCAACATGATCTTTTGCATATTGCTCTCATGCCTTTGCTGAACTTTAATTAGCTCTGATAGTTTCTTAGTGGATTCCTTAGGATGTTCTAACTATAAGGTCACATCATCTGTGAGTAAAGATAATTTCACTTTTATTTTCCAGTCTGGATGCCTTTTAGTCCTTTTCCATGGCTACACCCTTCAATAGAATATTTCTGTGACCTGTTGTACTGCTCACAGGCCTTCTTTGGCTCCTCATAGGTGTCGGCTGAGTGCCAAAGGGTCATGCTTGCTGAGTTGAGGACCTCTCAATAAGTGAGGTATCAGGAGGTGACTTTCCAGGGATGCCTTGATTCTCAGCCACACTTTCCATAAACTCTTATTTGTATATTATATTCCTTTCCTTTCCTCTTTAGGAAGACTTTTTGAAGAACTGCCTTCCTTGTAGAATCAAATTCTATCTTATATTATTTGTCATTCATTTTTGTAGCCAGAAGCTTCCATTATTCTATATTTAAATTGCTCTATCTTAATTTCCTCTCTCTAGATTCCCTAGACTCAAAGTTGGAAGGCCTGCCCTTTGGTCTTCTGGTTCTGCCACTCACAATCTGTGTGATCTTCATCAAGTCCGTTCTCCTCTGGGCTCCTTTCCCTTTTCTGTAAAGTGAGAGTTGGATTAGATGATATCTCAGCCGAGGTCCCTTCCCACGTCAACAATCTGTCCTTTAATATTTCTGATAACTCAATGCCATGCCAGGTGGAAAGAGAGTAAGTTCAGATTCACATGGAATAGAGCTCCAAGCTACCTTTATTCTTTAGTAACCTATTAATAGTTTATGTGGTAAAGGAAGGAATACCGATAAGAGAGGCCTGGGTTGTCAACCTTTGTCATCAAAGGCCTCAGCTGACATGGCCTGAAGGGGTCAAAGCACAAAGGAATAGGAAGGAAACTTTTTTTGGTCCAGGTTACAACTCGCTCAGAGAAACTGTCAGCAGGGATAAAAAGTTATTGGTTTCTAAATACCATTCTGTATATAGAGGGACAAAGGTCAATAGCCTTATGGTTGACCTTGGACTTGGGAGTAGGTAGGTGGCAGCAATAAGTACCTGTTTGTCTGAACCCCACCCTAGGCCCAAGACCTGATTCAGCCCCGTGAGTACTTCCTGACAACTGAGGACACCTGGGCACATCTGAAGGACTCTGAACCTGGCTGGTGTATGACAAAGAAGTTGAGACTTGATTTTTTTTTTAAGATTTTATTTATTTATTTTAGAGAGAAGGGGAGGGAAGGAGAAAGACGGAGAAAAACACCAATGTGTGGTTGCCTCTCGTGCACCCCCCACTGGGGACCTGGCCCACAACCCAGGCATGTGCCCTGACTGGGAATTGAACTGGTAACCCTCTGGTTTGCAGGCCCATGTTCAGTCCACTGAGCTACACCAGCCAGGGCGAGACTTGATATTTTTATTGAGGTTTTTTCATCATAGAATACAAAGTGGAAAAATACAGAAAAAAGGAAAAGGTGCCAGTCCTACCGTTTAGTTACAGTGGAGAGGGTAAAAGTGCCATTTGCCATCGGGCACCATTTGCAGAGCAGGCCTATGACCTTGTTTAATGTGAGACCATTCCACGCTTCTGAGCTTCTGTCCCCAGGACTGGAAATGACTGCAAAGCTAGACTGCAGCCTGGTTACCGGCTCCCTACAGCCACAGGCAGAAGGCAGCGCTGGAAGAAACTGCAGCCTTGACTTATATCACCCCCAAGAGCCCAGGGGCCACACAACAGCAATGACCCCCCTTTAATCCAATTATAACTTGATAAAATCTCAAAGCCCCCCCTCCCTTCACTGCTGTGTATCTCTCCACACCATGCCCCTCTCCTTTCTTGGACAGTGAATAAAAACTTTATTCTCTACACATTCTTCTCTGTGAATTCTTTCACAGCCCGCATCACCAATTACCCTAACGACAGGCACTGTTAATGTCTTGATGTATTTCATTTATCGATTGATTCATTTAATACAAATATTACGTAAGGCCTCTAAGAGCTACTTCACTATGTTTCCCCCCCACAATGTTATCTTGTTTGGAAAGACAATATTTATTTAGCCCATTCCTTTGGAAAGGACATAACTCATCTGCTTTCACAGTGACTGGCTTCAACATCCTTATGCATATATTTGTGTACTCATTACAAGTAGATTTCATCAACTTGTTTATAATCCATATCTTGTCTTTTGGTAATTGGTAGCTGACAGAGTATGGTCTTCTTACTCATTTGCATTTTTTGTATCTTGAATTGGATGTTTTTCTATGTTTATCAAACTATTTCTTTTTTGGTAAGCTGCCTGTTCCTATTTTTCTACTTATTTTCTATCTTACTGATTGTAAAATAAAAAAATTCTTATGTTAAAAAGATTAGCCCTTTCAAAGGAAACAAGGGAAAAACAGATGAGATCACATCAAGCTAAAAAGGTTTTGCATAGCAAAGGAAACTCTTGACAAAACAATACGACAACCTATCAAATGGGAGAAGATATTCACCAGTAATATAATTGATAAGGGGCTAATATCCAAAACGCTTAATATAAAGAACTTATACAACATAACACCAAAAAAGCCATCAGGACCTGAATAGACATTTCTCCAAAGAGGACAGACAGATGGCCAATAGACATATGAAAAGATGCTCAACATCACTAATCATCAGAGAAGTGCAAATTAAAATCACAATGAGATGTCACCTCACACCTGTCAGAATGGCTATGAATAAATCAACAAACGTCAAGTGTTGGTGAGGATGTGGGAAAAAGAGAACCCTCATGCAGTGTTCGTGCAATTACAAACTGGTATAGCCACTTGGAAAACAATATGGAGTTTCCTCAAAAACTTAAAAACAGAGGGAGTTCCGGCCAAGATGGAGGCGTAGGTAGAAAAACTTCGCTTCCTCACACAACCAAAAGGACAACAACCAATTTGAAAACAAAAAACAACCAGAAGTGCCAGGAAATAAAACCACAGGAAACTCTGACAACCAAGGAGATAAAGAAACACTCATCCAGACCAGTAAGATGGGCAGCTGGGCTGGAGGACTGGGCTGGGGTCCCACATGCGTGTGCAGACAAACCAGGAGGAACAACTAGGAAGCCTAGCAACCCAGGGTCCCAGGTGGGAAAATAAAGCCTCAAACCTTTCATTGAAAACACCTGTTGGGGTTGAGGCTGCAGCAGGAGAAACTCCCAGCCTCACAGGAGAGTTCATTGGAGAGACCCACACACCCGGAATCAGCACCAGAAGGGCCCAATCCACTTGTGGGGAGCAAGGGAACTGATGGAAAGTGGGGTGAGAGCCAAGCAAGCACCACTGTTTCCTCTCTGACCCCTCCCTCACAGACAGCTCCACAACACAGCATGGGGTTAGCCCTGAAGTGGGAAGTGGGAGGGGAGAATGGGGGAAAAGTTACAGGGAATAAGAAGCATAATTAGTAGGAACAAAATAGACAGGGGGAGGTTAAGAACTGTATAGAAAATGGAGAGGCCAAAGAACTTATATGTACGACCCATGGATATGAACTTAAGGGTATAGGGGGGATGTTGGAGGGTAGGATGTTGCAGCTTGGAGGGGAATAAAGGGAAGAAAAAAGGGGACAACTGTAATAGCATAATCAATAAAATATACTTTAAAAAAGTTAAAACTAGAACTACGTTATGATCCAGCAATTCTATTTCTGAATATTTATTGGAAAAATCCCAAAACACTAATTCAAAAAGATACATACATCCTTTTATTTATTGCAGCACTATCGGTAGTACATAAGGTCGGTCCAGAACATATCCAGCCACAAAATATGAAAAATAGAGACATTTGTTGAAAATACAAGGTAGAAGAAACATTGTACATAGGACAGTGACACCTCAGTCCCCTTCCAAGTTATGACTTTCTTGTTTAGGAAATCTGGTTTATGGGTGGTGGTTTGAATCAAGTCATCAGCAACTGCTGCATGACGTCCTTCTGCTCAGGGAGCAGGAGCTGCAGAATGAATTTTGCCACAACACGTTTCATGCCCAAGATCCTGTGTCAAAATCTCAGACACCGTAGTTTTTGGAGTCCCCAGATCAGCTTCCAGTTCTCTCCCTGTCCGTGGCCGATCTTTGTTGATCGCAGCCCACACGTGATCAACATTCTCAGGCGTTCTGCTTGTTGCAGGCCTTCCAGAACGTGGATCACTTTCAGCAGATTTTTGACCATCTTGGAAGCATTTGTGCCACACTTTTATTTGTGCTGCACTCATTATATCATCCGCAAAAGGCTTCTGAATCATTCGAATAGTTTCCGTAGAGGAATGTTCAAGTTTAATGCAAAATATGATGCAGGTTCATTGCTCTGCTCGCTCATTCATTTGAATGCGACAACACACAGCACATGTGCTCACTCAATGGCATCTACCGCCCCCACTGACTAGTACGGTGAAGTCATCATTGTTCATGCATGTGCATTCCAGTACGCTCTCCTTGGCTGCCAGGTTACATCAATGCTGCACAAACTGTTCTTGTTCCATTAACAATGGCTGGACTTTTTCTGGGCATACAATGGAATATTACTTGGCTATTAAAAAAGAGTGAAATCTTACCATTTGTGACAACATGGATGGACTCAGAGGGTATGATGCTAAGTGAAATAAGTCAGACAGAGAAAGATAAATACCATATGATTTTTCATATGTGTGGAATCTAAAAAACAAAATAAACACAACAGAAACAGACTCATAGATACAGAGTACAGGTTGCCAGGGGGGAGGGGCTTGGAGAACTGGGTGAAAAAGGTGAAGATATTAAGAAGTACAAAGCGGCAGCTACAAAGCAGACACATGGACGAAAAGTACCGCACAGGGAACATAGCCAACAACATTGTATTAACTATGTAGGGGGCCAGGTGGGTGCTGGACTTATCAGGGTCACCACGGCCTAAGTCATATAAATGTCTCGCCACTAGGCCGTACACCTGAAGCTAATATCATATTGAATGTCAACTGTTCCTGAAAAATTAAAAAATAAAAAGAATAGCCCCTTATGCACTCATCCAGCTACAAGTAGGCTGTCTTTTGCCTTTTTACCCTAACAAAGCTCAATCTTTTTGGAATGTCTAATTCATTTCCTTTCTGGCTTCTGGGTTTTGTGTCTTGTTCAGAAATGCCTTCTTTACTTCAAAATTACTTTGTGAAATTACAGGATAATTTCTCCTAGTATTTTCCCAGACTTTTTGTTACACTAAGTCTCTAACTGGAAAGTATTTGAGGAGAGCCATCAGCTTTCAGGTTTAGCTTTTCTAACCTTGACTCTGTGATCCATGATCCAGCCTCCTGGGAGATCTGAACAATCCAGATTTTCCCGGATCCTTGGAGATGTGCCTGAACCTGACTTACAGACACATTGCTGGTTGTGACCCTGGACCCCTGAGTCGTCTCCTGCTCACCGAGTCCTTGGTCCAGACCCCAGGGGAACCTGGGCAGACTCCTCTCAGGAGTTGTGCGTGGGCTCCAGGTGGCCGCACAGTGATCTGGATGCCCATGTGTCTCCGTCCAGGCAGTAGCACTTCCTCTGTAAACTGGGCCCCCCCGCTCCCTTCCACTGCTCCCTCCCATCCTGCCTGTGCTCTGCCCCAGCTCTTCTCCAGGAAATTTGCATCATGTGGCGGAGGGAGGGCTCTGCAGGACTGCTTCACCAGCGATGGTCTGCTCAGCTGCCCTCGTGCTCCTGCTGGCCACGACTCTGCCCCTGGTGGGCTCACCAGGGGCCCAAGTGTCCCAACCTGTGAGTAAGACTGGGTGGGGTGAGAACCCTGGGAAGGTCTGCAGAGGCAACAGTGAGGACTTTGGGTATGAGAGGCAGTAAAGGTGTGGATGAAATGACAGGTGGAGGGGAAAGGACTTTAAAGAAGAGGCTGGTTTGTTATAAGGTCTCCGGGAGCTCAGTCTGTGTTCCAGAGTGTGGAGACAGCTTTGTTTCTTCATTCGAGTCCCTGCGAACTCCAGGGATGCCTGCCGCACTTCGGATGAAGGCTTTTCCAGTCAAGCTTGCAATTTAAACAGGAGAAGAGGAACCTCCCAGATGTGGGGACCTTTGGCATAGAGGAGAGGAGAAAACCTGAGGAAAGGCAGCCGAGTCTAGACTAGTACTTTTTCATCCGCTTGCTCCCACGTGGTGTCTCTGTCTCTGTCCCTGTCTCCATCCACATCTGTTTTTAGGTAGATATCCACATACACACACAGTTTTGAGCAACAGGGGAGTTGGTGAGGAATAATTTACAGGAACCAGGGACTAAGGGAAGATGCTGCCTCTGCTCACCCCAGTGGCAGTTCCTACGGAGGGAATAGAAGTCCCCAAGCCTCTGGGCCCCAGCCAGCTCTGGCCAGCCCTCCCCCTGGAGCTGCAGGCCCGGCCATTTCAATTAGCGTAGAGGCCCAGGGACAGGTGAATTCAGGAAGGAATTAAGCAAAGCATGTTGACTCTCCGGGGTGTGCCTGGTTCCTGGGTTCAGGCTCTGGCAGGTCCCTGGAGCTGCATCCCTCAAACCTCCTGCCAGAAGCCTACTTCCCCCTCCTGCTGTGCCACTTAATTCCAGACAAAAAAAAAATTAAATTTTAAAAAGAGGCCCTTCCAAGAGACTGTGTCGTGCCAGCAGATTATCCAGGCTGGCCCCTGGGCGACTTGGGGAAGAAGGTGTCCCTGAAAGAAACATGGGGTCAGCCTCTCCTCAGAGGGCTCCCCTCTGTGCTGTTCTAGGGACCCAGTCAGACAGGAGAGGAGTCTGGGCAGCAACTGGCCCACGAGAGCGGAGCAGGTGGTGAGTGGATGGAGGGGGGCCCGGGTGCGGGGGGAGCAGGGAGTGAGGCTGCAGCTCCAGGTGGTGGGGGGTGAACAGAGAGAACCAGACCGGTGCTGCTCAGGCAGGTCCATCCACCGGGTCTCCAGCTTGGGAAACTCATCCATCCTGTAATGTGGGGGTTGTTGGGAGGGTGACAGAAATTGGGGTGTGCCATAGCTAGATGAGGAGTAACTGCTCCTGAGTCCTGGCTGTGCCTGGAGGGGCTACAGGAGGGGTCTGCTCCAGGTTCCTGGCAGTAACCAGCTAGGCGTGGGAACTGGCCCCGCCCCTCCTCTCCAGCTGCCCCCTCTTCTCCTGTAGAATCGGTCCTGGCCTCGGTCTATGTGCAGCTGGACGTCTCCAGTGAGACCTGGCCGGTCGTATTCTCCAGGCCCCTGACTCTGCCCTCTGCCCCGGCTTCCTCTCCCCCAAGAACTCTCACTGGCCTCAGCCTCACGACAGGTAGGGGGAATTCCACTGGGTCCTGTCTCTCAGGGCTACCGACGGCATGGGAAGGGGGCTCAGAGCGAAGGGAATGTGGGCCTCCCAGCCCTCCTGCAGCCAGCTTGCCTGCTATGCTCCCCATTTCCTGGAGGGTCTGCATGGCCTAGCCCCTTCCTCACTTTCCTACCAGACGGACCCTTCCTCTCCTGCCCTTTGTCACCCATCTTGCGACAGAAGGCCCAAGGGGCAGATGGTGGGGGACCTGGGCTTCTCCACCCTGACCTCGGGCGCCTTTGGGAGTGCATGACTTCCGCTGCTTCGAACCCTAGCTGAGGAGACAGTCCCAGATGTGCTCGTGACTTTGGGATTGTTCAAGATACCCAGCCCCAGACCTCTCAGGCATCAGACAGTGGTTGGTCCTGCCCAGGTGGCCTTCAGGCAGCCTGCCCCCTTCTCACTCCCTTCTCTGTCACAGAGTGTGCCACCAAGCCCAATGGGTTTACCTACTGTGCCTGCCTGTCTGGATACCAGTGGAATGCCACTGTCTGCTCCCGTCACGACCCTTGCCACCCCGCCTACAACCACCGGCCCTGCGGCTGTCTGGTCTTCAGCCCTCCGGAAGCTGGGTACTGCCAGTTGCTGCCACCTGGTGAGGAAAGTGGCGAGCTTGGAAACCAATGGGCCCAAGTGAAAGAAACCTTCCCTGTGTGTTTTTCCTCACTGACTCCTGTACTTCTGCCAGCTGGCCCAAGCACAGAGGCTCCTCTGGGTGGGAGAAGACACAAGCCATCACAGCAGATCACAGGCCCCCAGCTCAGGACCTGAGTAGCAAGACTAAATGAGCAACAGGGCTCCAGAGACAAACAGACAAGGACAGAAAGTTTCCTTGCTGGGAGACAGGAGGTCATAGGTCAAAAGGTCCCCTGTTTAGTTCCCAGTGACAGCTGGGTCCTCCAGGCTGGACTGCGGCAGCCACACTCCTTCAGAAAGACACAAAATAAACGCTAGGTGGGGAGGGAGCGAGAAGGAATAGGAGCCAGAAGATTGGGAAGTGTCACAGCTTGGGGGCCCACAACTTCCTGCTGCAGTGACCCCCTGTCCCTTGCCTCCTTTCAGTCCCAGGCACCCTGAGCCTGAACTCCTGGCTGCAGATGCCTGGCAACACGCTGACCTTGACCCTCCTCACGAGCCATGAGACCACCAACCTGAACTGGCTCCTGCAGCGCCGCACAGGGAGCCCCGGGCCCATCCTCCTGCATCCAGGGACACGTGTGTCCCTGACATCTAGCCAGGGCCAGTCTGTCCTCAGCATCTTCAACATCTCCCATAAGTGGGAAGGTAGCCAGCCTGTCCTTCCCTTCTCTTCCTTCCTTCCTTTCTTTTCTCCTTTTCCTTTCCGTCTTTCTACTTATTTATTTTGGGGAAATAAAGGCTAAGAGTCCCGTGGATGCGAACACTTACAAGGGAAGAGTGCTGAAAATATGGTGTCAATTTTAACTGAGAGCAGACAAGTTCTTTCTTCAAGCTGTTGAAGTGGTAGGGGATGGTGCAGGAAGGGCATCTGCTGGAGGGGAAAGGGCTCACTTTATTTGTTTTTATTTTCTAAATATTTTATTTATTTTTAGAGCTAGGGGAAGGGAGGGAGAGAGGGAGAGAAATACTAACGTGTGAGACATACATCAATCGGTTACCTCTCATCTGCGCCCCAACCTGAGACCAGGCCCACAACCCAGGCACGTGCCCTGACTGGGAATCAAACCAGTGACCTTTTGGTTTGCAGGACTACGCCCAACCCACTGAGCCACACCGATCAGGGCAAGGCAGGTTCACTTCAGAATTCATGGCTACAAGCTGATAAACGAGGGTCAGGAGCCTCTTCTCCAGTTCTCTTCTTCCTCCTAGAAATTCTTTTGGGGGCGGGGATCTCTTTTGCTGTGGCACAGCAGAGCCTAGACTAAGAAGGCCCTGTGTCTGCAGGCGAGTACATTTGCTGCTTTGAGGCCCAGGGATTCAAATGGGAGCTGTACCAGGTGGTGAGGGTGCCCCTGCAGGCGGCAGACGTAACTCGACTTCCCGACCAGCTCTCCATCTCCTGTGCCACCTCCCCTGGCTTCCAGCTGAGCTGCTGCATCCCCCACACACCCCTGGGCTACGTGGCTTCCTGGAGCCCCAGAGAGGGCAGTGAAGGTATGCAGAGGGGCCAGCTGTCCGGGGCAGGGGAGAGGGAGTAGCTTGTCTTCTCCAACTCACTGAAGCAGAGGCCGCCGTTCAACGTGGGAGTTCCAAGTCCAAGTCCAACACAGTTTTTACCCAACAGAGCAGCGATTTTCAATCTTTTTCAGCTCATGGCACACATAAACTAATTACTAAAATTGCGGCACACCAAAAAATATGTATCTTTTGCCGATCTGACAAAAAATTAGGTACAATTTTGATTGATTCACAACAGACGGCTATGGTAGTGTCGGCTGTTGTCATTTTTTTTTATTTGACAATCTAAGGGAAAAGAGGTCAACGTCCCTGACTAGTCAGGTATTATATGTTTTAAAAATGCTGGTGGCACACCAGCTGAAATTCTCTGCGATAGAGCAATCCCAATTCTATCGATGTAATAAGAACCGCGTGGATGCAGATGACTTCCTGCCAAATGCTTTTAGCCACACAACCTCGTTACACTCTCCGAGGTTCATTTAATGACAGCTCCATTTTACAAAGGAGGAAACTGTGCCTAAAGTCCCCAGGCTGGTTAGCAACCCGTGGGGGCCTTCACCAAAACCCAAGCTCTGCCTTCAGTGACTTGATGCCCGCATACTACTCTGCTCTTGCCCACTGCCTAATCTACTTCCGAAATTGCTAGAAAAACTGAACGGGCACCTCAGGGCCTGCTGGGTTCAGGGTCAGTTCCTGGCCGAGTGACCAACGCCCCCCTTTCTTGTCTCACCCTCAGCCTCCTTATTCAACCAGCCAGGTGACCAGTGCCTTGTGCTGGCCGTTCAGCACTGCCCTGCAGCTGACATCACATACACCTGTGACCTGCAGAGCCCAGGACTGACCCCTCTCAGGGTCCCCATCTCTGTCACTGTCATCCAGGGTATGTGGGGCTTACCGTCCTGCTGGCCGACCTCTCACCGGCTTGCCCTGGGAACTCTTCCTTGACATCCCCCTGCCCTGGGCAACAGAGCAGGCTCCAGAGCCTGCTTTGGGTTTCCGTCCAAGGAAACGCTCAGCTAGACGGCGGTTCCTGATGTCATTCCTCAGACAGAGACATTACCTGCCCTGAGGACTCCACAGCTGTTACCTGGAACGTCACCAAGGCTGGCTATGTGGCCCAGGCCCCGTGTCCCGTGAACAGAACGGGCATGGTGAAGAGGACGTGTGGGCCTGACGGGGTCTGGGGGCCCGTCTATGACAGCTGCACAGACACGGGGCTCCATGCGTTGCTTCAGAGAGCCCAGGTAGAGCTTCTGGCCCTGCTGCCTGCATGTTACACCCCCCACGACCTGCCCCTTCCTTGCTCAGGACCCAGCCCTAGACTCCTTTCCTCCTGAAGCCCAGCCCAGAGGTTACTCAGCTTCTCCGAATCAGAGCCCCAGCAGGGCCAGGAAGTAGGTGTGGAGGCCTGAGAGTGGCCAGGACTCTTGTGGCGGGGAGGGTGCTATTCCCAGACCTTCGTCTATCGAGGGTCCCTTCCACTAACTAACATCGGTGTCAGCTCCATCCACCTGGTTCACTCTGCTCTCTGCTTCCTGATCCCCTGGGAGGGGTGTGGCTATGGGGAGGAACCAGTTGGGTGGGGGAGGAGGTGGCCCCTCTCTGGTGAGGACTCACTCCTCTCCACCCCAGCCCCATTGCTGTCCTGTCTATCTCAGCTGCTGTGGGCAGGCCAGGGCTGCCCTGCGGAAGAGGTGCCACAGAGCCTGGCAGAGTTGCTGGCGCATACAGTGGTGGTGAGCTCGCCCTCTGACTTATTGGCACTGCTGGGCACCATGACGTACCTGGCCAAGGTGGTGGCAGACACCAGACTACACCTTAACCGCAGTGCCCTGGAGGTAAGATCTCTGAGCCACAGCAGGTGCCAGCTGGGTAGAGGGGGCTGGAAGGTTTTCACCTTTGGGCACTTCTGTCCCTCTGCCATCACCATGGACTGTCAGACGACAGACCACTCCCATGGCCCATCTCTCCTCTTGGACACCAGTGTCTAAGGCCACGGAATGTGGAGAAGGCTTGATGCTCAGAACACATGCCAGACTGAGAACAGTGTGTGCAGACATGAGTTCAGAGGTACACATTCACACACAGATATGTAGACATGACATGACTTCCCCCTACACACACGCACGCACACGCACACACCTGCACGAAGACACTCAAACACAACTGGCTTTACTGGGCTCCCCTAAACCAGCTGTCAATATAGGCACCAGCTGGTGACCCGTAGGCTGCAGCCAAAAGAATGACTCGGGGCTACGACACCGCACACCCTTCATGTCTGGGAAGAGGTGTCACGTGTTGGTGTACAGACGTGCGTGTGGCGCTCTAGTTCAGGACATTGTGCCCTCTACCACCACTCCTGCTTTTCAGACCTGTAGGGGTCAAGAAATCGAAGAAGGCCCCCTTAGGGCCTGACTGACCCCAAGGGATGGAGGGGGAAGAAGGGTGGTCGGATGGAGGGGTGGGATGAGCTTCAGGAGACCACATGCTTGAAGATGCTCCAGTGGTTAGCTGGACAGCACCCCCATTCTTCCTGCCCCTTCAGAAGCCTGTCCCCCTTCCTCTCCAACCTTGGGTCTTGCAGTGAATGGGGAAAGGGAGCTTTGGGGGCCTATGTGCCCTAGTGCCCCCGGCTCAGTGCTGAGGGCGCTGGCCGCTAGCGTTCCTCTCTCTGTTGGGTGCCATAGGCTCTCCTGAAAGCCACTGACAAGGTCCTAGACCTGGACTCCAGCTCTCTGTGGACCGTGGTCCAGGTGCAGACGCCCTCGGCGAGCTCAGACCTCCTGCTGGCCGTGGAGACCCTGGCGTGCAGCCTGCGCCCACAAGATCACCCCTTCACCTTCAGCTTGCCCAACGTGCAGATGCAGACCCAGCTCCTCAGCCCCACACTCCCTGCTGACTACAGAGTCTCCTTCCCCACTCAGCCCCCACTGCAAGCACAGATTCCCAGACGCTCCCTGGCCCCACTGGTTACTGGTGACAATAATATCACCATGACTAGCCTGGTGCTGCACAAGCTGGACCATCTTCTACCCTCAAACTACGGACAAGGGCTGGGGGACTCCCTCTATGCCACTCCTGGTCTGGTCCTCGCCATCTCCATCATGGCCGGTGGCCAGGCCTTCAACCAGGGAGAAGTCATCATGGACTTTGGGGACAGAGATAGCACACGTCACTGTGTCTTCTGGGACTACCATCTCTTCCAGGGCAACGGGGGCTGGTCAGAGGAAGGGTGCCAGGTGCAGGCAGCCAATGCCAGCCCCACCACGCAGTGCATCTGCCGGCATCTCACTGCCTTCTCCACCCTCATGTCCCGACACACTGTTCCAGAACACCGCACCCTGGACCTGCTGAGTCAGGTGGGCTTGGGAGTCTCTATTCTGGCACTGCTTGTGTGCCTGGGTGTGTACAGGCTGGTGTGGAGAGTCGTGGTACGGAACAAAGTTGCCTACTTACGCCACACAGGCCTACTCAACATGGTGCTCTGTCTGCTGGCCGCAGACACCTGCTTCCTGGGAGCCCCACTGCTTCCTCCAGGGCCCGGAAGTCCACTCTGCCTGGCTGCTGCCTTCCTCTGTCATTTTCTCTACCTGGCTACCTTTTTCTGGATGCTGGCTCAGGCCCTGATGTTGGCCCACCAGTTGCTCTTTGTCTTCCATCAGCTGTCCAAGCGCCGAGTACTCTCCCTTATGGTGGTTCTCGGCTACCTGTGCCCGATGGGGTTTGCAGGTGTTGCCCTGGGCCTCTACCTACCTAGAGGGCAATACCTGGGGGAGAAGGCATGCTGGTTGGATGAGAAGGGAGGGGCGCTGTACACCTTTGCAGGGCCGGTGCTGGTCATCGTGGGCCTGAATGGACTGGTACTAGCCGTGACCATGCTGAAGTTGCTGAGACCTTCACTGTCAGAGGGACCCCAGGTGGAGAAGCGCCAAGACCTTTTGGGGGTGATCAAAGCTCTGCTCGTCCTCACGCCCATCTTCGGTCTCACTTGGGTGCTGGGCCTGGCCACTCTGCTGGAGGATGTCTCTACAGTCCCTCACTACATCTTCACGATTCTCAACACCTCCCAGGTGGGTGGTGACGAGGTGGCTGTGCTTTGTGCCGTTTTAGATGTTCTAAGTCACTGCCAGTCCCTTCTCAAGGTGCTGTTGGAGTGCAGCAGAGGAAATACAGCTCGGGAGCTTTAGAAGACATAGGTTTGGGTCCCAGTTCCTCCACTGACTGGCTAGATAACTGCACAAACCCCTCCAAGCTTTGGTTCCGTTTCTGTGAAATAACGCCCGGTTTTGCCAGGGAAGTCGGGGCATTGTCAGCACCCAGCCCTTTGATATCCCCTTCGCAACCATGGCAGTAAGAACAGCACCTAAATGGTCCTCCAAAGATGCTGGCATACACAAACCCGAGACTGGAGCCTCGGCACCGGAGCAGGACAAGAGGGCAGAGGCGCAGGAGGAGGGGAGGGAACGAGTGGGTTGAGGTTGGTTCCTTCACTCACTTCTCCCCTTCTCCCTCCTTTCAGGGTGTCTTCATCTTATGGTTTGGTTGCCTTATGGACAAGAAAGTGAGTCTGCCCACCTAATCCCCGCCTGACTCACAGCCAAAGGCAGGGACTTCGGCTGCCATAACCAGGCATTTATCTCCCTGCAGGTACAACAGGCCTTACTCAGACGCTTCTGCGGCGCCCAGCCCCCCAACTCCACCATTTCCCTGGTGAGTTGCTGTGTTCAAATCCTTCATTCTCCCCGAGAGCAGGTCAGAAGCAGGTGACCCACAACCTTTCCCTGGGGAGATGGGTACCACTAGAAGCTGAGAGATTAGGGTCATTTTCTAGAACCAGCAATGCAGAAATGTCCGCAATGCAGAAAGCAGCCTGGTCGGGAAAGTCAGAATCCTGTGCCCTGGTTTCTGATCACAACCTGGACTTCTGGTGACTCTTTTGTCTCTGGTCTCTCCACCTGAAAATCTGCCTCCAGTTACTCTTTGAGGGGAAAAGATAGGATCGGTAGGCGAGAGCCTCACCGTAGCTGAGAGCAAAGTGCCCCACTTACTGCAGCCCCTGAAAGAGGGCAGATGAGACGTGACAATGGACACAACCTCATAAAGGTGAGTTGGCAATGATCGCCCTGCAATTGGGCTTTTTCACCCCTCCCTAGGCCACAGGTGAAACCCACACCCTGGAACGCAGCGAAGGAAGAAGTGAAAATGCCAGGTGAGGATGAAGCCTTCTTGGGAGCAGCGTGAGCAGCTTCCTGGCAAAGCTCTTGACAGAGAGCTCCTCTCCATACACCTGTCCCAGCCCAAAGGGTGGGAAGCAGACTGGGCTACGGTAGACATTTCTCCATGAGCTGGGAAGGTGAAGGCCTGAGACAGCAGAAATGATAGCATCTGCTATTGCTTTCCCAAAAAGCTGGAGGGAGTTTGATCAGCAATAGCCCTTGACTCAGTTCACTCTGAAAATCCCTTTTCACACTATCAAATATTTAATTATCCCAAAAAAATCCTTGTATTTTCTTCAAGATTTTATTTATTTATTTTCAGACCGAGGGGAAAGGAGGAAGAGAGAGAAACATCAATGTGTGGTTGCCTCTTGTGCACCCCCTACTGGGGACCTGGCCCACAACCTAGGCACATGCCTTGACTGGGAATCGAACAGGCAACCTTTTTGTTCTCAGGCTGGCACTCAATCCGCTGAGCCCCACCAGCCAGGGCAAAAAAAAAAAAAAAAAAATCCTCGTTTTGAAGGAATTAGCATTGATGAGTTTGTTGTCCAGAGGAAGGGCGATCTGCGAAGGTGGGGCAAGAGCGTCAGGGCAAGCTCTCTCGCGGGGAACCACACAGACACCCCTTGTTCCCTCCGAGGGAGTGCAGGGTGTGTGCTTGAGTCCACCAGGATGGGCCTTGACCCAATGCCCTGAACCCTTCCTTCCCTGCTCCCAGAGCCAGGCTCTGTCTCCTTTAGTCACACTCATTTCTCTTGCACTCACCTGTCCCCACCCCTAGAAGAGCCCAGCAAGAAGAGCTAGACAAACTAGCTCAAGCTCCCTAATGAATGAACCTGGCTTTGCTGTAAAAATTGTCAAGATATCAGAGTTTAAAATAACTGCAAGTAAAACTGTCTCAACCCGTTTTAACTCATCAACAGTTTATGGTACAGACACAGTTGATGAGAATGGTTTTAGCTATTCAGCGATTTCTCATTACTTCTCCTCCACAGTTCTGAAGAAAGGACGGCTTAACCGACAGGAGCTCTGATCTCCCAGACATCAGAGGTGAAAGGCAGAATTTGGCTCGTTTATTGTCAAAGTTCAAGAAAAGGTGAAGTTAACGAGCCCCTTTCGTTCACATTTAAACATATCAACATAAACTGCTGCACAGGCACTTGCACGCCCACAGACACTTGCACGCCCACAGACACTTGCACACCTACTGACACTTGCACGCCCACAGACACTTGCACACCTACAGACACTTGCATGCCCACAGACACTTGCACGCCTACACAAAGTCACCGACACGACCACCTTCGAAAGAAGGCGTTGTAAATTGTAAAGCAGGAGAAAGGCACCACAAATTAAGGCCGCTCCAAATTAAGAAGAAACGACAGACACACTTAAAAGTGACAGGATCCGGCTGAGACTAGATAGAATAAAGATTTAAGAAGAGCCCTAGCAGACACCAAGACATCCAGCTGAATTAATTTACGGAATTCACAACAGATAACGACAGGATTCCAGAGAACTTTTAAACTAGGTGAATGAAACAGTTCTGATAAGTGAATCTTTGTGAGCTACAAATTTCATGAGTATTTTTATAAAATGGAATGGGGACGTTTTTCTGTTGAAATAAAAATGAAGACCATATACTGTTGAAAACGTTTTTCTTACTAACACTACACCTTCACTTAATGATTTCTGTGCATATTTTAACTGTGTATAACCCGGCCTGAGTATTTCTCTAAGTGGATTCGATCGCCCTCTCAAATAGAAGGTATCAAGTCACGAGGGCAGTTGTGCCGTTTCTACGCCAGGGCTTGTCGCGGCCCCCAGGGGAGGCAGGCAGCCCCTGAAACAGGGAAGCCTTTGCTGGGCTGGTTTCCCTGGCAACATGGGTCTGTCCCCATGTCACTATCATGTTCATTAGTATTTACAGTCTTGATTCCTTTTCAATTGTAGGGCTATTTTCAGAATAATTCAAACAATACACTTTGGAAGCAGCAGAGACTCCTTTTCTGAGTATGCTCTGTAGAAATATGTTCTCATTTTCCTTCTCAAATGACTGCACACACCCAGTGCACGCTCTGCTGGCTAAAAAAATGCACTTTAGAATGGGTAAGTGAAATGACGTTAAGCCTTGGTTCGCTTGGCTCCCACCACAAAAAGGACGGACTGAATTTTGGAGGCTCTGGAAGTAGCTGTGAGATTTAGCAGCAAGTCCACGGCCGAAAAGACGGCTGAAGGAAGGCAGCAGACCAGCAAGCAGACAGATGTACAAAGCACGCACATTCCCGTGTCTACATCCTCAAGAGAGGCGCAACTCAGGACTTACCCACACAGAGGAGCGCCGCGTGGTCACTAAAGATGATGGACAGCTGCACCTTCTGACGTGGGAAAACGTTTAGGCTATGTAGCTAAGGAAAACAAAAGGGGCCCAGCATTGTACTGAGCAATTGTGCTCCACCTGTCCAAATAAATACATGTGCATTGAAAAGAAAGGATATCAGACTATTAATAGTGGGTATCTCTACTTGATTTTTCATCTTCTCACTCTGTAATATTGAATTCTTTTACAAGAGAGCGTGCATTTTTATATTAGAAAAATAATGAAATGATTTTTAAAAGTGTTCTGTTGAACATTTTGCGTATTTAGAAATAGAAACTTGTGCCCTGGCCGGTGTGGCTCAGTTGGCTGGAGCGTCTTCCCACAAACCGAAAGGCTGTGGGTTCGGTCCCTGGGCGGGGGGCAGATGGCAGGAAACTGATGTTTCTCTTGCATTGATGTCTCCCCCTCTTTCTCCAGCCCCCCCTCCTCTCTGGAATTAAAAACTTGACAGGCAAAGAAACAGAATGCCCTCTGGAATTTAGGTCTGTATGGAGTGTGGACTACACTAGGCGCTCTGAGAAAGCTCTGAGCCCCCTATTTGGAATAAGCTTTGGGAATCAATTCTCTTTGGTCACTGGTGGTCCTTTAAGTACGGAAGGGAAAAGGGCAGCTGCAGTGAGTTCACTGCAGCTACAAACATTGCCAACCTGTCTACAAGCTTCTTCTCTTTCACAATGTTCTCAGAATAGTATTTCTACTATTTTTGTCCTTTCATTCTCACATTCTCCCATTTCCTCTCAATCAGTGATCCCTCTTCATCGTAAAAGCAGAATATACCAGCTCGAGTCCCATATAAACCACAGGGGACACAGGCAGAGGGACCTCTGAGCCATCCATTAAAATCTGACTAGGCTGGGAGGCCTTGATACTTGTTTTTCACCCTTCAAGAAAGACCAGAATTTGAGAGACTTGGAGGAATCAGTACAACTCAGGAAGGACAGGGGGAAAAGATGGGCTGAGAGTCAGGATTCTTCTCTCTGGAAAAATGGAGGCAAAGAGGGCAAGAATTTCTGTTTTATTGGTTGCTGTGGCCTCAGCGTCTAGAATAGTGCTCAACACATGACAGGCACTCAACAGATTTTTGCTGAATGAACGAACTATATAGACCATGGGAGGAATGTGAACTTTTACTCAGAATCCGACCATCAGAAGCAAAGAGCTGGGCCAGAGGGAAGCAAACCTTTTGAAGTTTGAATAAAAATAAAAGAGGATGAGGGAAAATAAATGCTCCACTCCCAAATAAGTTATTTGGTGGAACAGAGGATCTAATTAAAGTTTCACATGAAAAAGAGATGCTTAAGTTGAGATCTTTAATATTATCTAAGTTTATCTAAGAATGGAGGCATCTGTAATAAACAGCACACCATGCCAATGAAAATAACTCGGCTCACATGCACAGGGGGTTTTGAAATAGCATACCACTGTGCGGAGCTGGGTGAACCTGCGGACCCACTTCAGGACCACGACAGAACCTGGACCACCACTGAAGCTGTGTGCGCCTCTCCAGTCCAATGCCCCTGCCCCCACCCAGAGGCAACCTCTGTTCTGAATGTTTCCCTTACCTTTTGTCCCAAAAATTGTTTTTAATTGTGGTAAAATACACATAAAATTGATCACTTTAACCATCTTTAAGTACACAGTTTAGTAGCGTTTTAAGTACATTCACACTGTCATGCAATCAAGCTCCAGAACTCTTCATCTTGCGAAACAGAAACTCAGTAGACACACCAAACAACCCATTCCCCCTCGTCCAGCCCCTGGCCACCATCATTTTACGTCTCTATGGATTTGGCTGCTTTAGACGCCTCTTGTAAGTGGAATCACACAGCATCTGGGTTTGTGTGTGTACGTGTGTGTGACTGGCTTATTTCAGTCAGCGTAACATCCTCAAGGTTCATTCATGTTGTGTGACAGGATGGCCTTCCTTTGTAAGGCTGCGTAGCATTCTATTGCATGTATATTATTGTGCTGTTTTCCGTATGAACAACTCTAAACCTACTTCTGCCCTCCCCTGTATGGACATTTTGTTTATACACTGATGGACATTTGGTTGCTTCTGCGTATAGGCTACTGTGAATAATGCTATGAACACAGATGTACGGATACCTCTTTAGACCCTGCTTTCAATTCTTTTGGAAATGCAAGTACACCTAGACATGGAATTGCTGGATCACATGGTAATTCTACTTTTTAATTTTTTTAATAACGACATACAGCTTTCCACAGTGGCTGTACCACTTTACATTCCCACCAACTGTACACAAGGGTTCCGATTTTTCCACATCCTTGCTAACACTTATTACTTTCTGATAATAGGCATCCTAATGTTTACTGTCAAGAGTGGGAAGTGGAATCATACTTTTGATTTGCATTTCCCTATTGATTAGTAATATTGAGCATCTTTTCATGTGCTTATTGGTCAGCTGTATATTTTCCTTAGAGAAATGTCTATTCAAACTCTTTGCCCATTTTAAAATTGAGTTGTTTTATTTCTGGTTGTCGAATTTAGGATTTTGTTAAATATTCTGAATATTAACCCCTTACTGAATATATGATTTGCATATATTTTTCCCCCATTCCAAAGGCTACCTTTTCACTCTGTCCTTTGATGCAGTTTTTAATTTTGATGAAGTTCAATTTATTTTTCTTTCTTTCCTGTGTTTTTGGTGTCATATCCAAGAAATCAGTGTCAAATCCAATGTCGTGTAGCTTTTCCTATTTTAAGAGTTTTATAAGTTTAGCTCTTATATTTAGGTCTTTGATTCATTTTGAGTTAATTTTTGAATATGGTGAAAAGTAGGGGTCCCGCCTCATTCTTCTGCATGTGGGTACACAATTTTCCCAACATGATTTGTTGAAAAGACTGTCTTGCCCCATTAGTTTCTTGTTGTTGTAAATCTTCACCCGAGAATATGTTTATTGATTTTAGGTTGCGGGTTCATTCGATCCCTGGTCAGAGGGCAGATGAGAGGCAACCAACAGATGTTTCTCTCTTTCTCTCTCTCTCCTTTCCTCTTTCTCTAAAATCAATAACCATATTTTTAATAATTAAAAAAAAACAGATTCATGTTAGTTGAGCAAAGGAGGGGTGGGGCGGGCGGGAAGGTGTTATTCTAAAGCAGGCCCCTCTGTTCCCAGCAGCCTCATGGTTGACTAAAATGGTTAGAAGTTACAAATGAAGAATCAAAGGCAAAATCTGCCCCTAAGCCAAGGGAACCACCTTTTGTCTCAAAAAAAATAAGGCAAATAGTTCTCTAATCGTCTCCACTTTATTAAGGTTAACCCACATAGTATTTATGTATCTAAACATTTACTGTAAGTTTTCAGGGATGTTTACATTCTGAATTATCTTTCCATAATTAAGTTAATTTAGGCACATTGGTTTGTTATTTTATAGAAAATACTTAGCTTTAGGTCACAAATAGGCATGAATATAATTTGCCAACGTTACAAAGATGATTCCAAATTTCAGCTAACCTCTTTTCCAAATTGCAACTGCGTGTTTAGTCTTTAATAAAAATACAGAACAAAAACAAATGTTTAAATATACCACGTGTGAGATTCTGGCGACTAAGAAATCCCTGAAGGAGCAGTAAGCCGTGATTACTGGAAAGCTCAGAACACTGGCAAGGCTTAATTGCAAAGTATTTAACAGAAGGCCACAGATTTTGTTTTCCTAAGAGGTGCTAGGAACTACACACATCATTTAGTAATGCATTGAAATGGCATTGCCTATTGTGAGTGTTGCACAGAAACTCCAGGCCACCGCTTCTTGATCCGTTACTTTGGATAAGCTTCCACTATCATTGCATGGCCCTGTGAAGGAAAACAAGTTCAGTTAGAGCAGTGAACAAGGAATCCAGCCGGTGCGGAGGCATCCGAGGACAATGGGGAAAGTACAGGCTTTGGAGTTTGACGTTGGCTGTGCCATTCAAACGCTGCGTGATCTTGGGGAAGTCATTCTGATCCTCAAGTTCATCTATAGAGGGGTGCTCATGGTGCCCACTTCATAGTGTTTTTGCGAGCACTAAATTAGGTAGCATATAATATACACACACGCACACGTTTCTATATACACACACACGCACATGTGTGCGCATCATGGTCTGTCAAGCAGAGCCGGATTCCTAGCAGATGCTCTGTAAGTGGTCACTATCTAAATGAGAAGCCACAGGGGGCTTTTTTAGCTGCACAAAAATCAACATACTATAACAAATGCCAACAACAGTAAATTTCTAGATTAGAAAACTGAGGCTTTGAAAGGTTAAGTAACTCATCCAAATCCACGATGCTATTAAAACAGGGCCAGGATTTGAAACCAGGTCTGGATGACTTCAAAGACTCTTCTTCACGACTGTGCTCAGATAAAGGGGATCCAAGGGCCCACAAGGGTAAGAAGGCAGAAAAACCCCTTCTCCAGCACTCTGCACAGGGTTGTGCACTGGTTATCTCCCTAGCTGAAACCAAGCATAGAGATTTATAATTTCATGAATCTAAACCCTATCTGATACTCAGTCATTCTATCTTTTGGACTGCAATCAAGCCAGTTAGTAGCTTAAGTAATGCCCTGCTACTTCGTTCAATCCAATACCCATAAATATTTATTAAGAAACTTGCTATGTGGTGTCTGTTCTCAACTGTATACACTACAGCTCAAAACAAGTTGCTAAATACCTTGGTACAAGCAAACAAAAAAAAGAACAGGGGTGGAAAGGTCTGACTGACTCTGGGTTACCTGGCAGGGCCCATGAGAAGGCAGACATTTTCTTCTCCAGCTTTATTTAAAATGCATTGGTTTCATGTCCCAAATCTTTCAGATTGCTCTAGATCAGTGGTTCTCAGCTAGAGGTAATTTTGCTCCTTACCCTCCCCAGAGGACATTAAGCAATGTCTGGAGATACTTCTGGTTGTCCCAACTATGTGTATATGGGAAGTGGGGTGTTGCTACTGGTGTTTAGTGGGTCGAGACCATGCCAAACATCTTACAACACACAGCATAACCCCCCACAACAAAGAAGTACCTGGCCCAAAATGTTAATGCTGCCGAGGCTGAGAAACCCTGCTCTAGATGCACAGTGATGGAATCCTCCTCTGATCTAGTCATGCTCATAGCTCGCTTGGCTCTTGATGAACAATGCCAGACATGGTCTGGTTTCGAAGATGCATCATCCTTGTCTTCACTATACTATAAACGTCTAGAAGGCACTGGGTATTATTTGTTCATCCACAAGAGCATCTAGTGTTGTGTTATTTACACTCCAGGTGCAAGACAGAAAAGCAGGGAACAAACCCTGCGAACCCAAGAGTGTTCACCTGTTTGAACTGGGCACTGCACACAGTGCTGCGCACTAGCCATCTTTCCCGTCTCAGCCTGGACAGACAGGTAAGAGGGAGGGCCCTGGCTCTGACTGTGGCTTTCTGTAAAAAGCTGCACAGGCTAAAAACACGCCTTTGATCATGAAGGCTACAATGTTCCACCCTATAATCAACTGAACCCTTGTTTCTTCAAAGTCTCTGAAGAAATGCCATAGAGGCTTAAAAATGTAAAATGTTTATACTTTTACGTATCTTATTTCTTTATCTTGATTAGCAGCAGGCAGTCTCTACAATCTGAAGGAAAAATCAATGTTT